>BSBK01006840.1:0-295684 GCA_027943335.1 Chamaecyparis obtusa
GGAGGTAGTTGGTGTAGATATACCTATGGAGGAGGATGAGTTTCTTGGTGTCATGGGTGATAACTATAAGGAGGAGAGTGAGTCTAAGGAGGTAATTTCTAGTGATTCTAACTATGAGGATTCAAGTTCTAATTAGTCCAGCTTTGAGAAGGAGGAGGATATATGTATGGATAATGTGGCTATGGGGGAGATGAGGGGATGTAGGATGTAGCTATTAGACAAAATGTGGGATATATTCCTGACTTATAGGGACTAAAACAACAAGTTTATACTATTAGAGATCATATGAGGACACTAGTGGATAGACTAGATATTGTGGAGGGTGGGGCATAGGTTGTGGAGGCTCAAGCATTAGCAGGGGAGGAAAAGATGGATTGGGCTACTAGAAGACTAATTGCATTGGAGGCTAGGGTGGGTAGATTGGAGTGGGAGATGGATGGAGCTACTGCCAAAGAAACATAGGATTAGGAGGACTTACAAGTCTTCATTGATGGTATTGAGGACGTTTTGATTTAGGAGGCCTATAGACAACAAAGGGGGGCAGGATAGGAGATTAGGTACTAACGATTGCACCATGAGAGTGTGGTTCCTCCTAATAAATGAGTTTCAAGTTACACAACCTCCTATAGATCACATAGTTTAGAACATAGTCAAAGAAGTAGTGGGGGAGTTTTATAAAATCCTAAACCCTGTGCATTAAGGAGAGGCTACCATCTAGACAAGCCAATGCAAGACCTTCTACTGATGTACCACCCAGGCCCATTGGGTCATAGGGAAGAGGTAGCACAAGCTGATTTTGTAATTACTATTGTAGACACTATCTTCCATATATTTTTTGAGCTTGTGAACTCTATTAGATAGAAACCATAATTTTGTACTTTTACACTTTTTGAGCTATATATATGATATGCACTTTTGGCAAGAGTTATTCTATATATTCTACATGTATGCACATACTTTATCTTATGATGATGTGATGAGATATTTGTGATGTATATTGTTTCTATTTAAGCTTATGATGATGTGTGTTGTACATGTCATAGGATGCATTTATATCAATGATATGATGATGATTATGTGTTCTTTCTATGATTGTTATAATGATGCATATTATATTTATGATGATGATGATGTTATGATAATGACCTTTCTATATAACATGCATATAATATTTGTCCTATATGAATGTACACTTATGATGATCTATTTGATGAATAAAATGCTTATATTGATTTCTAAATGTGATAAACCTACTAAGTTATGATAATCTAGGTTTTTGTATTTTTCTATGCATATTTTCAAAATATATGATGAGATGTAGATGCTATAAATTATGATTATGATTATGACTTATTGTACTAACATGATATGTATGTAGGATGCATTTATTTTTGGTGTGCCAAAGTACAAGACCATAATGACCATTAGTATTGTGACTAGGTTAAAGAGTGATAATAATAATTTAGATGAGAAAAAGAATTGTTATTGAAATCTTGAATTCATTGATACCACATTCTTTTGAGTCTTCATTGATACTGACTCGTGGTACGATAGAGGATAGGAATGACATAAATGATTGATGAATTTCAAACAACTTATACTCTAACAAGCCAATTATTATGGAAATATAGAGTGGATTTCAATGTGATCATGACAGATGTATCATATGAAGTGAGGGAAGACAATGGAGCATCAATCTCTACACATAGCACCGGATTGCCCGATTTTCACCATGGTACTTGTCCAAAGCACCACTAAAGTGGTTTTCACCATAGGATACATTATTTCTCTTGTAATTCTATTTTTTGGTGTCACACAAGATGCTTGTTTGCTATATTTTTATCAAGGTGATGATTTTTTTGCTTTTTTTTGTATTTTTAACTTTTTTTACATTTTCTGACATTTTTTATATTTTTTAAAAGGGGGATTTTGAGAGCTATGTAAAAAAATTGCAAAGGTGCATGTTGTTGATAGGTTCTGGTAGAGGTTGGCCCTTTGGCATAAATAATTGATAAGCACAAGTTCCATATATTATTGTGACGACATAAGGACCTAGCCAATTTGGCTCAAATTTGTCCATTTTTCTCTCTATCAGCCAAATTTTTATAATTTTCTATTAAGACTAAGTCACCAATCTCAAAATAGTTGACCCATAATTTCTTATTATAGCTTCTGTGGAGACAATTCTGATAAGACCATAAATGATTTGAGATTTTTTTGCACTTCTCATCAAGGAATTCCAATTCATGTAGCCTAAACACACTATAGTATTCAACTGTGATAATGTTCTGTAGCAATACACATAATGAAGATAACTCGATCTCAATTGCTAAAATGGCTTCTAATCCATATAGTAAGGAATAGGGTGTGGCTCTGATGGGTGTGCAGATACTAGTGCGATATGGTCATAAGGTGGGGTTAAGTTGGAGGTGCCACCCATGACCGGTGTCATTGTTGATAGTCTTCTTAAAGATTTTTATATGGTTTTGTTAGACACCTTAACTTGGTTATTACTCTAAGGGTAATATGTTGTGGTGAAATGGTGTTGGATGTGAAAATTCACACAGATTTCAAGGACATTCTAATTTTTGAAGGGACATCATTATTTGTGATGATGGATTGGGGTACTCCATACCAGCATATAATGTAATTTAGGATGAACTTAGATATTTTTTTACAGGTTATGTAGGTCATGGGGATAGATTCAATCCACTTTCTAAAGTACTAAGTGGTGGTGAGAATTAATTTATGACCATTCACTGATGTGGGATGGATTTTACCAATGAGGTCGAGTCCCCATTGTGAAAAGGGTCATGGTGATGTATAGGTTGCAAATTATATTCTAGTGCATGAACCATATCTCCATGCATCTCGCATTTTTAGCATTTCTATACAAATTTGAATGCATCCTTTTCTACAGTAGGATAATAGTATCCAACCCTAAAAATCTTCTTAGCCAAGGTGGGACCACTAGAATGGGCACCACAAATACCTTCAAAAACCTAATTGAGGACCATTTGCGCTTGATCAAAATCAAGAAATCTAAGGATTGTACCATCTATTCTCTTTCTATAAAGGGTATCAACATTGATAATATATCGAGAAGCTTGTCTAATAAAATTTTTTCTTAGTTTTGAGACAAGTTGGGGGGTATATATTGGTCTCATAAGTAAGTGTATATGTCTTGGTACTATGGGGAATCAGCTCTAATGATTTCACACACAAATTTAGAGAATGGGGCTTTGAAATAAGGTATCATAAGTTGTTATACCAAGAACTTGCAATGTGTAACATTATTAGGCATGTATAGTAGAGATCTCATAGTTGTCAATGCATATGTTGCTTCGTTTTGTGCTCTAGGCACTTTCTCAAAGATGATATAATCAAAATATTTCTTGAAATATTATACCATTTTTGTATAAGGAAAGATCTTTTCAAACTTTGTCTCATAGTTTTTATTGACCTTTTTATAATAAGTTGTGAATCTCCATATACATGTAAGTCTTTGATTTTCCATAGAATAGTTGTTTTTAGTCATGTGACAAAAGCCTCATATTCCACAATGTTATTGGTACAACCAAGTTTAAAATTATATGATTAGGGAATGGCATCTCCTTGCAGGTGTAATAAATACTATTCCAACACCTACTCCCTTCTGAGTATAAGAACTATCAAAGTAGAGTCTCCATTGTGTTTGTTTCTCTATGGAAAAAATGCTTTCTTATGAAAATTTAGTTAATATAGGATGGTTTGTTGGTATGGGTGCATATGCCAACTAGTCTTCTATTACAAGTCCTTAGATTACTTGTTGTCAACATATTCAATGTCAAATTCACTAAGGATCATCACCCATTTAGCTAATTTCATTGAGTTCAACTTTACTTAATAAGTCCTTTAATGGATCAATCTTTGCAATGGGAAATGTTTTGTGACTATTTACATGTAGTGGCTAAGATTTTAAGAAGCAAAGACATCAGCTAAGCATGCTCTTTCTATTGCATTGCAATTGAGCCCATATGGCATAATTTTTTAACTGATATAATAAATGTCTCTCATTTCCATCTACATCATGTTGTTCTAGTAGGGCTCCTAAAGAGGATGGTGTTGCTGATATGTATAATAGAAGTGGTTTATCTGGTATAGGTGACATGAGAACTTGATCTGAGAAGAGATAATCCTTGATTGCTTGAAAGGCTACCTAACATTTCTTGGTCCACACAAATGGGACCCCCTTGTGGACTAGATGTTGGAAAGGATGATACTTATCTTTGAACTATGTTGTGAATATTTTGATGGACTGTAGTTTTCCTTGTAGACTTAAGTTTATGTATGTTTGTGGATGGTGGTATATCAAGTATTTATTTAACTTTTGTGGGGTCAACTTCTATTCCCCAGTGTGATACTATAAATCTAAGGAGCTTTCTTGATGTAACCAAAAAAACACATTGATTAGGGTTTAAGTGGACCATATACTCCTCTATCATGTCAAATAAAATTTCCATAACATCCAAGTGATCATCTCTCTTAAGTGATTTTTCTAGAATTCCATCTACATAGCCCTCCATAATGTCATGCATTATGTCATGAAAAATTGTAGTCATTGCTCTTTGATAGGTAGCTCCTACACTTTTTAGGCCAAATGACATTATGTTCTAGTAATAAGTTCCCTAAGCACATGTGAATATAGTTTTATGTTGATCTTTTGGTGCAATTTTTATCTAATTATATCTCCAGAAACTATCCATTAGTGATAACATCTCATAACTAGTCATCAAGTCTACTATTATATCAATATTTGGGAGAGGAAATTCATCTTTTGGACATGACTTGTTAAGATCTCTTAAGTTGGTGAAAATTCTAATATCTTTGTTTAGTTTTGAAACTAGCACAAGATTGGAAATCCATTATGCATAGCCTATGGTCCTAATGAAACCCACATCTAGTAACATTTTTAGTTTCACTTTGACTGATAGGGAAATCGTAGGGTGAATTTTGTGAAGTTTTTGCTTGATTGGCTTTGCCCCTGGTTAGAGTCGTAAGTGGTGTAATACTAGTTCTGGATCTAGGCCAAGCATGTCAAAATATGCCCAATAAAAGTTAATCTATCTATCCTTAAGGAATTGGATAAATTGTTCTCTTTCTTCTTCTATCAATGATTCTACTAGGTGAATGGTTCTTTTAGTTTCATCAATCCCAAGATTGACCTCTGGGGTCATTTCTACAAGTAGTGGTAATCTCTCATGATTGATAGTGAATATGTCCAATCTTCCCTCTTTCGGTGCCTCAAATAGTTTTTCATGGTTAGATACATCCTTTATTTTTACTGTTTCTTGATCTAGAGGTGCCTTTCAGTATTCACCTATAGATCTTAAGTTTTCACTTTAATAACTTTTGCGACTAGAAGAGAGATCACATGACTCTCTGAAGTATAATACATGGTCAAGATCAATGGTGAATCCAAATTTATGATCCCAAATGGGTATACCATTATGAAGTCCTAAGAATTCTGCAATAGCCTCATCATTCTCAAAAATATCTAAGATTGGCTTATCTCATTGATCCCAGTCTATCAGTTTGAGGTATATCAAGGAAATGTTATCATTAATTTGGGAATAGGATATGGAAATGACAATAATGATGTTGATATAGGATTCAAAAATGGACTCATCAGATTCAGATGATGAATTCTAGATGACTCGGATGGATTACAAAAGGTTTATATCTAGGCACATCCATCTGTGGGTTTGGTTTGCAAGGATAGGTCATCAAAATTGACAAAGACATTATTTAGGAAATACATACTAGAGGTTCATGGGCTACCCCATTAGTATTCATTGGAATCACTTTCATAATAATACTCCTCATATGTCTCAATTTCATCAAAGGTACAAGCATCGTCTGAATGGGGTAAATGAGTATTCTGAATGTCTTCCTCATGTGGCTGGTACCCTTGGCTTTGAAACTTGGGATTTGCTTAAGGTAATATTGGTTCCACTACTCCTTGATTCTATCTTCCAAGGCCATCGTGTCCATTGTATCCTTATTTCTACATAATAGTATACCCTCTTATGAGAATCATTCTTGTTCTAGTTTATGTCATATTTTAAACTATATCACACACCTCTATATCCATTCTTATATTCCCTTTTCCTATCAAATCGTACCCTTTATGTTGCTAATGATTAAAATACATAAGACCTGTAATTATTATAGTTTTATGATAAAAATATGAAAAATAATTATTAATTTGTTTTTACTAATGAACATTGGAAAATGAATTATCTACCAAGTTATTTTTGGTTCTTGTTGCTGCTACAAGATCTACATATTATACTCAAATGTATGTGTGAAATGTATACTAAAAATTTAGAATAATGTGATTATCTTGTTAGCACGTCACTTGTGTGTTCCTTCATATGCATACCACCGCAACTACTACTTCAACATTTCCTTCCTACATTATTAATGATCTTCTATAGTCATGAACGAAGGATGCACAACTCATGTAAAGACCATGTTCTTCCATAATACCTGCATGGATCCACTTCAATATCGAGTTGCCAAATATTCATTCTCCACATTTTTATCTCTTGAAGTTGCAAGTATAAGGGGGTCTGCAATCATTATCTACCTTGTATTTTTGTTATAGATTCAATTTTGAAAGAATGGGTGCAAGCTATATCATTCTTTTCCAAAATTGACTAGAAAATCTTCACCATAAGACTTTAAACTGTGAGCATGTATTCGGTTATTCTGTTTTGTATTCCAATTCTATAAGGGCCCATTTGTTTTTCGGAAGATGACAGGAATATGAGGATGATAACCCAATTTTGACCCATATCCACTATTTGGAATCCTTAAAGTCAAAATTGGGTTATCATCTCAAAACCTAAATATGGGCCAAAAATGAGAATATGTATCTTCCAGCCAAAGAGGTGGAATTTGTTTTGATAACCTGATTTTGGCCGATTATAAACCCAATTTGATTCTCGGTCAGGTCTGCAATCTTCCCGTTACATTGTTTCGTATCCACGATAATATGTTTCGTGCATACAATTTCTTATTTTGTGGATACGATAGAAAGAAGGGTTTTCTGTCTCAGACACAGGGAAAGTTGGGCCAAATTTGGCTGTACCGCCAACAATCTTCAACTGTTCTACTTCTTCGGGTCTCTAGCTGAAGGGTTTTCGTGGGTTGAAGGGTTTTTTGTGAAGGGTTTTCGTGGATATTGGTTTCATGGATAGTGGGTCTGTGAACGAGAAGGGTTTTCTGTGAAGGGTTTTCATGGATATTGCAAACACCAAGTATTTGTCAAACCCACATTTCTTTTGAAACCCTTGTTTTTTCATCATATCACAGCTTGTATTATAGTTGTATGCAGCTCGTATTACAGCTGTATGCAATATATTGAGATGGATATAATGTTTTTTGCTTGGAAAATAGTTTAATAGAGTAGATTTTGCTGAAGGGTTTGACGAGCTGAAGGGTTTCCAAGTTTGTCTAAAACTCAATGCTTTCAATATCATATTTAGTATATTCAGTATCATATTATTCAGTATGCAGTATCATATTTAGTAATTCAGCTTTATTTTGAGCCATTTTTATGGTTTTGGTTGTAATAGTTTTTGTGGGTTTTCCTTATGAACTAGAGTTTGAGATATTAATGTTTCTGCTGTGATAGATTAGTTTCAGACTGATCTTGGTGAATACAAAGAGACCCTCAAACTGACTGCTTTAAATTTTTTTCAGCACTCTTTGTCTCAAGCATATCCTACAATCGATATGTTCAATGAGATAAAAACCACCTTCAAGCATTTTCTGCATTCGCTAATGACATTACTCCATAATCTTTTGAGCATTTTGTCAAACATGTCATGTGCTTGGCTTGTGGTTCCATATTTTCCTTAAATGCATATGTGGCATCTACAACCACAACATCTGGCAAAGATATCTACATGTGTTTGAACAAGTTTTAGTACCATGTCCAACACCTCCAATCTTCATGCAGATGGGAGGCATTTGTCAAAATTCTTCAACACATCCATGTTTATGCATATCCTACAACTAATGCAATACATTCTCTGAAATAACTTCTCTTTGCAACACACTCTCAAAAATTTCATGTGCCTTGATGTACATTGTTTTGAAGGTCTTATTTAGTCACAGACATGGGTATATTAGAAAAGGCTATGGATTTTAATCCTACAATCACCACCTATAATTTCTTGTAAGTTTACAAAATAGATCTACACAAACCACTTTCCTTTCTTTTCATTTTTCATGTCAAGCAGTTGTCATGCATTATACATGATTCCATATTTTCCATCTATACTTATGATCAATTCTCCGAAGCATTTTATTAAACATCTCAAATGCCTTTGACTGTGATTTTGCAAGAACCCCCATTAAATGTGCATATAAAGAATGTTGTGTAGTCGTCTAATTACAATATTCTCATCAAATGGAATTATATCTATCTCTGTCGTTAATTCTCACAAAAATACTAGTAATCCATTAACAATGAAAATGATAAGTCTAGTTTAGTCTTTGTCATTTCCATCTTCTGTAAACATATTTCATCCCTAGCCTGTGCCTATTGGGTGTTCTCACATTCTATGAGTTTTTTCTAAGTCAAACAGTACATTTGTCATGTTTGCTCTTTTTAATTTGCCTATATAATCAAAAAACTGGTCCTCTATAAATATCATAATCAATGTATGTTTTTGAGCCATCATTATTTGAAGGAATATGGAACATTGAAATTCATGCCGATCTACCATGTCTTGGCAACAGGTTCCTCATCTTTCATCGATTAGAGATCTCCATATTGGACAAACATTTTAATTGTCTGGCCAATGACACATTGAATACTCCTCCATTCTCATACTTATTTGTGCAAACATTTTTATTAAATTATCTTCAACTGGTCTGAGTGATTAGGATTTTTCATTATTTGTGAAATAATGTATGGCCTGATCTGCTAAGATAGAAGAAAATTATATTTCCACTTTCTACATCATTATTTAAATTAAACAATTTAGATAATATAAATTGTAATATTGGCTTTAAATACGGTCTGGAAAAGTACATTTTCATGTTTTATAGTCATACCAATCAAAAAAGTGCCTCGATGCTCAAGTGCCATGTCAAAGCATAATGGCTTCTATTATTATCTCGATTTTCGTTCACATCAAGGTTGGTTATGTAATACCCCAAAAATGGGCTATAAGTTCATTAATCTCCTACATCTTTAATTCGAACGAAATCGACATCAAAGTCCTAATCTAAGGCACATCTAAACATCATCGAATCATAATTGATTATCTTAAATTCTACATCGGGGAATATTCCTAGTAATATTCCTAATCATCATAATTATCTTTAATTTTATAATTATTTGGCAATAAATCACATTTATCCTAAAGTTTGATTAATTGAATATTTTCATATTTAATTAATTAGATTTAATATTTGCCACTTAATTATGTAATTAAATTTAATTCTATCTATTATTAATTGTATTATTTAATTTTGACAATAAATCTAATATCATATGAATAATTGATTAAATTCTTATTTAATTAATTAAAGCAAGTTGTCATTATTTAATAATATAATTTTTAATAAAAGTTTGATTAAATAATTGATTAACCCATAAATCAATTGTTTTATTTTTAAAAGCAGTTAAGTTGGAAATAAATCACTTTATTATTAAATTAATTCATAAATAAAACATGCACAATCATAAAAGCAGACAACTATCAATTATCAATTAAAGCTAAACTCTATTTTGAGTTAAAACTTAGCTTTTGCATGTTTTTGTGAGTTAATTATCTTTTATTTAAAAATAACTCAAAAATCAACCTGAGTTATTTGAGTGATTTATGGCTTTTTCTCATGCACCTCCAAAACTCTGGATTTCTATAAAAACAAGGTTTTAGCTCTTCATAATTCATCTCATAATTTTGCAAGCTTACTTTGCCAAAGTCATCTACGAATTGCACAACTATTTTGAAGAATTAGAATTTGGAGAATCAAAGCTTATTGCGAATCAAGGCTATTGTGAGATCAATTTGTTTTTTTTTTTACATTCATTTAGATTCTTTTTCATATCATTGTTAGATCATTTTAGCATATCAATTTCCATATTAGCATAGATTCATATCAGTTTTTATCATTCTTATTGCATAGAAAATTTAAAAATATAGATTAATTGCATTCAATTCATATCTAGATCAATTGCATTCAAATCCTTCGTTTAGGTGTCGTCTAGGTCATGTACACACTAAAATGGTGCACTTCTATGAACCATTACATGCAAGGTTGCTCAAGAATGAGGCCTCACAAAGTGGCTCATAGCTCTCTATGCATGGAGTTGCAAGGGACTATGATAAATTTGCTCTCAGCTAGAGCTACAAACTTGTGACCTTGCTAGTCAACCATACAATGAGAGATTCAAGTGAAGACAAGGGAAACTAATCTATGAAAGGAAATAACAAGTTTTACAATGCCTCCTATTTAGACTATGTGAGCTTATTCTATTGCATAAAAGGAAACTAAGCTAATATGCCATGATCATGCAAACTAAGCAAAGGAAATATGAAACTAATTGATGTAATGAAATGAAGCAAGTCTTCAATATCTTCAAAAGCTCCAAATGCACCTAAAACCTACAGCATAACATTAGCATAAAAACATGGTATGCAAATGGAGGAGAGAGCTTTCATTTTATAAGAAATGCAAAGGAATGGACCATTGAGATTAAGAGGCAAAAAGTCTTAATCGGCGGTGGAGGTTGAAAGAGGAGCAATCCATGTGCACAAGTATCCTCCAATGAGAAAATAGGAGTTGACTTTATGTCCATATGAGACAAAAAGTGCTTTTCTCTTTTTTGTAAAATAGGAATAATGCTTTATTTGTGCAACTTAGGACAAGAAGAAAGGTGGGGCTTTTTATTTAATCAAAAGGGGAGGAAATATTCCTTTTAAGTAAATAAAAACTTAGGATAAATGATTAGCCCATAGGATAAAAATCCAATATATGATCGAAATTAAGACTTGATCAAGAAATTGATAATGTTGAAAATATTGATTATTGATCAAAATGATTCAGGTTTGATAAATCAAATAAATGGGGCCTAAATTCTAGGCAACCATTTTAGGGTGTATACATTTGCCCTTCTTTAACTAATGTGTGATCGATTTGGGAACACATGTAGTCAAAGAATGAAGTTGCAATGTGAGATCAATTTGGGATCACAAAACATCTTAGATGTGAGGTCGATTCGGGATCACACCCAGACAAACATAGATAAAAGATTCTGGACATGAGGTCGATTCGGGATCATATCCAAAATAAGAGATAAGAATCTCAATCTTGAGCAAAAGCTCACAGAAAGATGTCTGAATCAAGAGAATCAAGGAAATCAGAGATGAAAATCCCATAAATACTACCCCCTCGAAGTCGAAATCGAAATCAGATAGAGAGGAACAACAGATTGATAAAGATTGATCAAATCAACATGAAATCACAATCGAATATAAAGGTCAATAGGTTAACCATTAAAACATGCCCCAGCCTGACTGAGAAAGATGTAGTCAAACATGAGAAAGGAGGGAATGGAATGAAGATGAATGAAAGACTAGAAGTTTGGAAGACATGGAAATGAAGAAATGACGATGCCCCAACAAAGATCGAAGGATTAGGCTTCAAAAGATGTAGCCAACTGCGCAGAAGAAGGGAAGATTTTGAAACATGATTTTGACTATCAAGATGACCTTGGATTTTGATTTTGAGTCCGAAAATGGATCCAAGATGTCAAAATTAGCTAGGGGTGCAATTTTCGTGCAATTCTGAGGGGTTTTGAAAATGAGGTCAAAAAGTCAAAAGGCTATAAAAGGGGTCAAAATGTCATTTTCAAAAATCTTTTGCCTTTTAGTGATTTGAGAATCTTGAGAGCTTTAGAAAGAGAAAATGGCCAAGCAAGCAGGAGTTCTCATCCACAGGCATCGATTCGAGCACGCCCGGTTGCACAATCGGCCACCACACTATCCTGCCCCGGTATGTTTTCGAAAAACTTGAGCTTTTTGAGTCATTTTTCGCATTTAATACCTTTTTTAGCACGTTTTTCAAATTTTTAAAATTTCAAAATTTTTTATTGAGTGAAATATCGCGCGATACTTTAGAAGTATCGCGCCCTTTAGGGAGAAGTGTCATGCGATACTTCATGGGTCCCCAAAGTATCACGTGACCATAGGCACCAGTATCGCATGATACTGGGTGAAAGATCGCACGATACCGGGTGAAATATCGCGCGGCCTAAGGTATATCACCCCGCTATAGGGAGAAGTATCGCGTGATACTTCTCCAAAAAATAATATCGCCCAAGTTAAAAATTTGATATTTGACACATTTTTGAGCAAAAATGACATGGGTCCAGACAATGTTACGTTTTAGAGATGTTTTATACTGATTTTTAGACATCCATCATGATATGTGCTAACAACTGGCTTGGTTTTTGGCTTGCAGGAGGTCTTTCCAGCGCTGATCATCAGAGCACCGAAGGTGACTGGGTTGCAGTGTGTCCGAGATCTGGATGATCCGGGCAATACCGATATCAAGGCCATGGGATTCCGGTATTTGTTGAGGTTCCCATATATTAGAGCTGACCATGGGTTGTTGACTGCTCTTGCCAAGAGATGGCATAGTGAGCACAACACCTTCCACCTACCGACTGGAGAGGCATCCATTACTCTGGAGGATGTCTACAGGATCCTACGAGTGCCATGTCATGGTGAGCCTATGAGTATAATCATGTTTTGAGATATAATCATAAATGTAATGTTTCCATATGATGAAAACTGACATGATTTATTTGTTGGCACAGGTGTACTATGATCAAGATGCCACTGAGGGGCACCAACTGGTCCAGGAGATGTTCCATGATGTTACTATTCTGGACAGGCATGTCAGCTGGGAGAGGCTGATAGATGACTTTGGCAGAGATTATCTAGTGCCATGCATAGTGGCATCTATTATTTCACAGATCTTGATGACTGACCGCAGTCAGAAGGGTTTTCCGCTTGGATGGGCGAGATTACTGGTGGATTTGGTAGGAAGGCCTCGTCGGATGGCATGGGGTCCTGCCATATTGGCAGAGATGTATCACGAGTTTCATGAGATCGTCTACAGGGACGGCTGGACATGGGCATGCGGTGCTATCCTGGCACAGGTGTGGGCTTGGGAGCACATCACTGTGGTGCGCCTCAGAGTTCAGTCGAGGGAGAGGAGGTACCCCTTTATCTACAGGTACCTAGGATTCATATCACATGCCCATACTGGGGATGTGACATATTATAGGAGGATCCTAGATGAGAGCCTCTTTCACATGGAGGCCATACAGGGAGGTGGAGGTCTAGGGAGATGCAGCCGATGAGCTGAGCTACATGATGTGCACTCGGCCACTAGTAGGTCGATATGCCAAAATAGTGGAGAGATTTTGTATCACTCGGGTGTGGCGGCAGTTTGGGAGGTAGCAGTGAGTCTCGACAGAGACTACGACATATGCCAGGGCTAGGGATGAGGAGGGTCATGGGTGGCTACCCATGTTGGATTATCAGCAGGCTGTCGCAGAGACAGTGAGTATCAGGAGTGAGCCCTGGGAGTATTTCTCAAATGTGGTAGATGTGGGGGCCGATGCGGCATACAGGGTAGAGCGGCAAAGGGCACCATTCCCTTGATTTATGATACCAGATGCATAGGTACCAGCGCAGGGGGACGGAGGAGATGACGGGGGGGATGGAGGAGACGGAGGGGACGGAGGGGACGGAGGGGATGGAGGAGATGGTGGGAGGGGGAGAGGGAGGAGAATGGAGAGAGGAGAGGGATCGAGATCAGGTGGCCAGAAATGGTCATGGGGATAGAGATCATCGACGCCTGAGGATGAGGCGAGACCAGCTCACTGGCAGGCAGAGGCACAGCAGGACCAGCCTGCAAGTGGAGATGAGCTGAGAGTGAGGATACAGGATCTTGAGGCTGAGATGCAGTAGCTCCGGATTACCATAGCAGTGAGAGACCAGCAGCTACTAGATCTGAGAGTAGAGCGAGATCAGCAGATAGCTGATCTCAGGGCAGAGATAGCATGCCATGAGGTGATGGCACAAGCAAATGCACTAGAGATTCGACGGGAGTCAGCGAGAGCAGCATATTATCACGGACTCTACTTGCAGGCCATTTCAGAGGGTGAGAGAGCACCATCATATTCTCAAAGGGTAGGGGTATCAAATGCGGTACTCGATAGGAGAGCCATGCCTCCTCCACCACCACGAGCTCCTCATGAGGGTGGTAGCGAGTCCTAGGGTTAGGTCTTAGGTTGATAGATGTTTATACATATCTTGAGACATTGATCTAGATTATGGGATCCCATTTGTATATTGTAACATGACATTGATGTATATATGAGATTACTGGATGTTTGATTGTATCATGTGTTTATGTCTCTCTTGTGATGGATGTATCAGTTTATGTATATTGTCTTGTCATTTTTCTCAAAAATGCTTATGTACATGCTTATGTATGTTCTCTCTCATAGATGTATGTTTAATTCTCATGTGTATGATATAGACTCATGTTTTTTGGAAATGATAGTTGTGATATAGATATGATGATATGATTAACCCCTTGTGATGAACAGGAACAGGTTCGAGATGAAAAGGACAAGGAGTGAAAGATATGATCAAGAAGAAGGAAAGGTGAGCGCAGTCGACTGACAGGTCCACGTAAGATGAAAAGGAGAGCTCTCTCCATATGCAAGAAATGCAAAACTAGACTATCATGACCCTAAAAATGCAAGCTACTATGAAAGTGGTTGACTTGCAAGGTCACAACGCTTATAGACATCTAATTATCATCATCGAGCGTTATTGGTAGCGTCGTAAGATCATACAATGCACACTAGCATAACTATGTGGATATGAATATGATCTTTATCAGATAGAAATGTGAGAATCTCACCTAGGCACCAAAGACATGTAGGTCAAGATGACTAGTGTAGTGAGATTACCTAAGTTTGTTATGGCGAGATTATGCTTGTATCAAGACACATGAAAGTCAGGATAGCTATAAGCATGCACTCACAAAACAGTCAACGATAATACTTTGTCAATCCATAGTGTCAAGTAAGACCAGCATAAATACTCATGACAGTTAGGATCAACAAAATATACCCACAAGCAGATAAAGAAATAAAACATGTTCTCAGACCCTTAGTCTTCTAGCTATGCATCATCGAAAACTTCTTAGGGAGAGACCACTCATCAAAGAAATCCTCATAGACAACACACAAAGAAAAATAAAGTCATCATATCACCAGCGAGTTGAGTGTTTAAGTGTGTGTGTGTGTAGGTCATAGAGTCAAACTTTGAGTATCCCACCAGCTGAGTAAGAGATATCGCATCATACAAGACTGTTGGGTAAGACACCTGATAAGTGTTAAGAAACACTCGACACAGGGGTAGTGTTGAAAAACACTGTTTGGGCTGGTGTTGAAAAACACCTGTTGTGAAATGCCCCAAGAGACAAACGTACCTAAAGGACCAACGCTAACAGTTATGCCCCCTAGACAAAGACAAAGACCAATTCCAGAATAAGCCAAATAAGGTCAAGGCATGAGGGAAAGGCTCAGTGTCGAGGACGCATGCTAACAAATAGGGGTGCAAAGGCCTCAAGTAGCGCCTGTTTCCAGGTTTTCACCACTTGGAATCTTTTTTTATGTTTTTATTTTTTTGTATTTTTGCTACCAAGGCGCCTATTTCCAGGTTTTCACCAAGGCACTTTTTCAATTTTTTATTTTTTATTTTTATTTTTATTTTTTTGGATTTTTGAATTTTTTTTTTTTTTTTTGTATTTTTTAGGACTTTTTATGCTTTTAAAGATTTTTTCAGCAATATATATCAATTTTTTTGGTATTTTTTCAGAATCAATAAGTATGTACAAAGGATGCCCCCAGACAGAAACGGGCATCAAGGATAGAACTTCTTGAGGTGCACAATGTTGATGGGATCAGGGAGCTGTTCTCCATCGGGATCTGACAGTAAATATGCACCGGTACCAAAAGCAGCTGTGATGACATATGGTCCAAGCCAGTTAGGTTCAAACTTGCCCTTTTGTTCTCTGTTCTGTTGGTTCTTAGGGTTCTCTCGTAAAACAAGATCACCTATTTGAAATTCTCTAGGATGAACCTTCTTGTTGAATGCTTTGGACATACGCTTCTGATACACTCTCATATGATCAAAGGAAGCCTTATGCTTCTCATCTAGAAGTTCTAGTTCCTGTAACCTCATGGCGCGGTAATCCTCATCTGTAATCAAACCTTTGAGTGAGACTCTAAGTGATGGTATCTCGACTTCTAAAGGCAATACTGATTCAGCGCCATAGGTGAGAGAAAAAGGAGTGGCTCCTGTAGGTGTGCAAATGCTTGTTCTGTAAGCCCATAGTGCTGGATTGATTTGTAAGTGCCAATCCCTACCATTCTTGTGCACTGTCCTATGAAGAATTTTAAGAATGGTTTTGTTAGAGGCTTTTGCCTGTCTGTTTCCCTATGGAAAATAGATGGATGACCAATGTTGCTTGATTTTAAACTTTTTGCATAAATGCTTTAGGTCCTTATTCTTGAATTGACCTCCGTTATCAGTGATAATCTCAGAAGGCACTCCAAATCAGCAAATAATATGATTCAAGATGAACAAAGAGATAGTCTTCCCTAAAGAAATAGAAAGTGGCACGGCTTCCACCTATTTTGTGAAGTAGTCAGTGGCAGTAATAATGAACTTATGTCCACCTGATGAGTTGGGATGAATCTACCCAACTAGATCAAAGGCCCAGCACTGAAATGGCCAATGAGAAACAGAAGGGATCAGCTCCCTACCTAGAGCATGAATCAGGTTTCCATGTTTCTGACATTTTTCACATGATTTAGCAAAGGTGACTGCATCTATCTACATTGTGGGCCAATAATATCCTACCCTAAGCAACCTTTGGGCCATGGCAAGACCATTAGAATGTCCACCGCAAATGCCCTCGTGGATGTCAACTAACACTTGGTTGGATTCCTCCTTTTCCAAGCACCTAAGGAGCGTCCCATCTAAACCCCTCCTATATAAATCACCAGAGATAAGAGTGTGGTGAGAGGTGTTACAGATGAGGTTTCAGCATTCAGAACGGTTGAACGTGTCGGGGATGATGCCATCATGAAGATATGAATAGATAGCACCATATCAGGAAGACTCGTGTGTGACAATGGTACAAATGACATGGCTTTCAGACAAGTCAAAGATGGGATGGTGTAGCTCTTTCACCAGGAATTCAAATCTTGATTCATGTGTCTCCAACTGAAGAAGTGAAGCTAATGTGGCCATAGCATCTGTAGCCTTGTTGTCTGTCTTAGGGATTTGCTGAAATGTCACAAAAGTGAAATAGCGTCTCAAAGAATCAACCATCTTCTTATAGGGTATTAACTTGTCATCTTTGGTTTGATACTCTTCATTGACTTGGTTGATGATTAACTGGGAATCCCCAAAGACATGTAACTCTGTGATGTTCCATTCTATAGCCATTCTCAAGCCATTGGTTAAAGCTTCATATTCTGCAATATTATTCGTACATGGGGATAAAAGTTTGTAAGACTTTGGAATATTGTACCCATGTGGAGAAACAAATAATACTCCAGCACCTGATCCATTTTGCATGCGGGAACCATCAAAGAACATTTTCCAAGTGCGAGTAGTCATGTACAAGATGTGTTCATCTGGGAATTCCACTTGAACAGACATACTATCCTGAATTGGGAAATCAGCTAATTGGTTAGCAATAGCTTGCCCTTTTATGGCCTTTCTTTCAACGTACTCTATGTCAAATTCAGTTAAGACCATCATCCATTTAGCAAGTCTACCCATGAGGGCCGCCTTACTAAGCAAGTATTTAAGAGGATCAATTTTTGCAACCAAATGTATGGTATGAGCAAGCATGTAGTGGTGCAACTTTTGAGAAGCAAACACCACTGCAAGACAAGATTTCTCAATGTTATTGTAATTGATCTCATAGGAGACTAGAGTACGGCTGATATAGTATATAGCCTGTTCTTTCCCAGTATCATCTAATTGAGCCAACAATGCTCCCAAGGAAGTGTCTGTAGCTGAAATATATAGGATCAATGGTTTCCCTAGAATAGGAGGCATTAGGATCGGAGGATTAGCCAAGTATTGTTTGATCTGATCTAGGCTCTTTTGACAATCCTTGTTCCAAACACAAGAAGCACCCTTATGCAATGTCTTGTTAAAGGGTTGCGCTCTATCTGCAAGCTGAGAAATAAACCTCCTAATCGATTGAAGACGTCCCTGAAGACTTCTCATTTGGCTGATATTTTGAGGAGGTGGCATATCTAGAATTGCTTGGACCTTTTCGGGATCAACCTCGATACCTTTTGCTGATATTATAAATCTTTAAAGTTTGCCTGAGGTGACACCAAATGCGCACTTCTTTGGATTCAATCTGAGTTGAAACTGTTCCATGTGATCTAGAATTACTTCCAGATCATCGAGGTGTGTGTCCCATTTTCTTGATTTTGCCAGGGTATCATCCACATAATCTTCCATGTTTTTGTGCATCATATCATGAAAGATAGTGGTCATAGCTCTTTGGTAGGTTTCTCCTACATTCTTTAATCCAAATGGCATGACGTTCCAGCAATAGGTTCCCCATGCACATGTGAACGCTATTTTCTCTTGGTCTTCGGGAGCTATTTTAATTTGATTATATCTTGAGAAACCATCCATTAGAGAGTATATTTCATAGCCCGCTGTCATGTCCACTATCATGTCAATGTTTGGAAGTGGAAAATCATCCTTTGGGCATGCTTTGTTTAAATCTCTAAAATCTATACATACACGAATGGACCCATCATGTTTAGAAACTGGTACTATGTTTGAGATCCATTCTACATAATCGATGGCTCTGATGAATCCAGCTCTCAAAAGTTTTTCTAATTCCACTTTGACAAGGAGAGCTACATGTGGATGCATTTTTCTGAGTCTTTGTTTCACTGGTTTGACTCCTGGGACTATGGATAAGTGATGCATTATAAGATTTGTGTCAAGCCCTGGCATGTCTGAATAGGTCCATGCAAAATTAATTTTCTTCTTTTGTAAGAACTGTACATATGCCTTGGTCTCTTCTTCTGATAAAGACTGAGCAAGATGAACTATTTGGGGAGTTTCTTCTGTGTTCAAATTGACTGGTTTTGTTGGCTTGATCAACACTGATGATCTATCCTAGAAATAACTTGGCAAGTTATTAAGTACCCCATCCTTAGGCGCCTCAAAGAGGTTTTCACCCTCAGATACGTCATCTCTTTTTACTATTTTTGGTTATGATACCGCCACAAAGTGGTTTTCACCATCAGACCTATTTTTCTTTCTTTCTTTCTCTTTTATTTTTAGACTGAGGTACTTAATATCAGGCTCCGTCATACTTGTTGTTGGTTCACTGGTGGAAGAAACCATGGGTTCAAGAGCATTCAGATAGCAGGCAATTTCGTAATCATTCTAAAAAGTGAGGAATATAGGCTCTTGATGGTGCTGAGACCAGTCAATTAGGTCATAGTGAACAAGGGGTAGGTCAATGACTAGTTCAATTTTATTTATGCGAAAGGTGTTATCTCTGGTGACCATACAATCGGGATTCATCAAGTCCTCTCCTAAGATACCTGAATTAGGACTCATCCTACCAAACGCAGCGTCGTCCACTAAGGAAATTTGAGGAGTACAATCCTCTAGTCCAATGCTAAGCTCGTTAGCCGCATCGGGTTGGGTACTATAAGTATGGACAACATCCATGTCCAAATCAACTGTTGCATCTGAAAGTGAGTCCCATTCATACTCATGGGATTCTGTGTCTAAATTATCATTTGGGCCTCATAATGTAGAAGCCTCGAGGTTAGGAAGGGTTTCCCCTTCTCTAGTGCTAGCATTGGTACTATCCATCGCAGCTAGGATAGCAACACTTTCCATTATCGAGCTAGCAGTCATATAGTCACTATCCATCGCAGCTGGGATAGTAGGACTGTCAAGTATCAAATCTGTGAAATCTCCCCAAAGGAGATTTGTTGAGGGCACCCAATCATCAAACACATCTTGTTGATTAGAAAGATCAGGCATATAGTCTGAGTCACTGTCACTGTCTGTCGCAGCTGGGACAGGGACACCTTTCTTCTTCTTATTTTCAAAACCTAAGCCAACCATGGACTTATTCTTTCGTCCAAAAAGGGCATGGTTAAGAGGCTCAGCTTTAGCATCCAACCTATGGCTAAGGGGAGCATATCCAGGATAACCCATATTCTTAACCATTGTATACCCTCTCCCATAAGCTTCAGGTGAAGGAGCAAAATTCTCGTTGTGTTTGTATTTTTCCTCATGATAGATCCAGTCCCTTACGGCAACTTCCTCTTTCTCTTCCTAAATGGGGACCGAAGACTCAACAAATTTTCTAAATAATGTCATTGCTGATGAAGAAGGTTTCATATTTGGTGATGGTCTCCCATAAGACCTAGGAGAGATTGGCATGTTTGTAAAAGAATCAATTTTATAATCTCCCATCCCAAGATCTATGGTCCTAAACTTCTTCTTGCATTGTTCAAGTGAACTACTAGGACTGTCAGCTTCCCTATTCAAAGGTACATGTGATTCAGTAGAAATGTTATTAACTGACAAAGCACTATCTCCAAGTATGAAAATTTCTACACCGTTATGGGGAAACTTAACACACTGGTGATACGTTGATGGGACTGCTTGCATTTCGTGAATCCATGGCCTACCTAGCAAAATGTTGTAGGCTAAAGGTCCAACATCAACAATTTGAAATAAGATATCCTTTTCTACTGGACCAATGCGAATAGGAAAAATGGCCAATCCCTTAGAACTTCTTTCTACTTCATCATATGCCTTGATTGTGATCTTTTTCCTTGTGTCAATGACGTTCTCAGAATATCCTAGAGCTAGCAACAAAATCATGGTACAAATATTGAGCCCCGCACCCCCATCTATCAGTACACGCCTGACACAGGTTTTATGAATCATGACTTCGATGTGTAAGGCCAAGTTATGTGGGTGACTGATGGATTTGTCGTCTTCTTTTGAGAAGGTGAGGTAATGAGGGCTAGCCAAATGGTTGACCATATTCTGGAATTGATCAATATCTAAGTTGTTAGGGACACTGGCTGCTCGTAAAGCATCTTCAAGGACACGCTTATGCTTAGGGGACAATTCTAAAAGCTCAAAAATGGATATCTACGCGGGTGTACATTGTAATTGGTCAATAAGATTATAATTGGAATCAGGACCAATGGCAGATTTAGGAGGAATGCCCTTGGACAAGGGCTACTTAGACTTGCTAGTGCTAGGACCTCTGATAATAATGGGAGCTTGGGCCTGGCCCCTAGTGACAGCATTGAGGGACTGGGGCATTCTTCATGAGTGAGGACCTCTTATCACCACAGCGGGTCTTTCGTCAGTCATAGGAGTTGAGTCCACATCATGTCCATAAGGATCTTTCCCTCTCATCATGTTGATGTTATCGTCAGCCACTTCAAGCATGTTAATCACATTTTCAGCATTTGTGTATGTATAGTTGATAGCAGCCTTACCATGCTTGTTGTTAGAATTTTCCCCTTTTTCATATTTGGGCAAGGGTTCCTTAAAAGCCTTATGATCTGCATTAGTGGTTAAACCATCAACTTGTAATCACCCACTTTCAATGAGGTCTTGGACAAGATGTTTAAGCCTAAAACAATTTTTGATATCATGTCCAATTCCATTGTGGAAGATGCAAAAGGATTTCTCATCCCACCAATGAAGTTTAGGATCGGGTATGCGGTGCTTGGCAGGATCCTGAGGTTGCGCCAAATTATGAGCAATTAGTGTTTTGAAAATGTCGGCATAGGAGTCCCCAAGTTTGGTGAATAGTCTCTTTTCCTTCTTGGGTTTCCCTTGATACTTGGACTTATTCTCTTGTTGTCCTGAGGACGCTTGCAACTTCATGGCTTGTACGCTTGTACCGCATTAGAGAGATTAAGAACTCCTTCATTCTTAGGTTGTGGTGAGTCAACAACTCTGTCATTGACCACCTGTTTATTCTTGTTCCAATAGGAGTTCTTTTTGTCCTTATAACCATGATTGTTGTTGTTTTGGTCGTTGTTGTTATTAGTTGATTTAGCCAAAATTCCTTGTTCTTTTAGGACATCCTCTATGCGACATGCCACTTCTACCATGGTATTGAAAGAATTGAATGGTATCTTTCTTACCTCATATCTTAATTCTGGCACTAAGTTACTCACAATGATGTCTATTCTTTCCTCCTCAGGAATTGTCCTGGGATATTTTGAGCACAAACGTCTCCATCTTTGTAGGAAAGTGACAAAACTCCTTGATTTTGTTTAAGCTTGCACAAATCAAGCATTGTGACCGACCTTGATAGATTATAAGCAAAATGCTAAACAAATCTTTGGATGAGTTCTTTAAATGACTTTACTGGAGGAGTAAGGTTGGTGAACCACTCCATGTCTTGGCCTTTGAGACTCCTCGGAAATAATCTCATCAAGTAGGAGTCTTCATGATGAAAAGAAAAGCTATTATGTAGAACTGTCGGACATGGTCATGAGGGTCACCAATGCCATCATATTTATCATAGGTTGGAAACTCAACTTTCTTAAGGAACTCAACCAACACCACACTCTTGTCAATCGGGTTGGGACATATGGAGTCCAAATTAAATGTGCTCTTAGGAGCCCTCATCCTTTCTATGTCCTTCTGCATTTGCATGATCACCTCATTGGTTGAAGGATTATGTTTCTTAATCTTTTGGTGGACATCAAAATCATATGGAACTTTAGCATCTTTGTTGATAAGGCTTTCTAGGAACTGATCCTTGTTTTGTTCCACATATCGTTCTACATATGCTTGAAAAGATGGTTCTTGTTGCATAGTCATAAAATCCATATGATCAAATTTGGCATAACTTCCTCCATGTTGTGAGCCATGATGTGCTCATTGGGAGGGTTGCTTTGAATGTCTATGAGGTGATCATCTCCTATGATGATCATATCTTGAAACCCTTCTTCCTCTAGGACTTGGGGATCGTGAGGGTGTCCTTGATCTTCTTCTAGGACTTGGTGAAGGGGTAGATGGGGGTGAGTTGGTCCCACTATTGGTTCCCCTCCCGTTAAATTGGCTTTGGAGTTGTTGTGCGTAGAGTCTATCTTCTTCTTCTTGGGTGACTCTTTTCTGTATATCCAACAACGCATGTTCCTCTTCTTCTAGTTGTCTAAATTTTTCCTTTTTAGCAGCGTGTTCATCTAAATAGGCTTGCTTCTCCCTCTCATTGCTTCTCAATCTTTTATTTGCATATCGAGAGGTGTCTTTAAGTGGGGAGGATGGTCTCAAATGCCTTATTGCATTGGTTGCATTTATGTGGTGATCACTAGATTCATTGTTTTGGTCTTCATGTTGTGACCCTGAATCTGAGTGAGCTTGCTTATGATGTCTCTCAGCTCGTTGGTGAGCATCAAAATACCTCACATTGTTGGGAGGTGACCCAGGTGGACTAGCATGAGAAGAACCACCGTACTCTCTTCTATGTTGTTGGAAGATATCCTCAAGAGTTTGATTCATGGCTTCTCTTTGTTGTCGGGTGAAAGTGTAACTCATATCCATACTTGACGAAAGTGGTACAAAAGAGGTGCTCACTTCACTAGGATTAGCTCCTGGATTAAAACAAACCTCAGATTCACTCTTAGGTGATTGATCAAAAAGGGGTCATTTTCCCTTATGTTGTCGACGAGTCTTAACGAGTGGTAACTGGCTAAAGGCAACAGGGGGTCGCTTCCCTTGATTGACTTGGTACCTTGTCATAACTGACATGAAAGAAAGATACTCTCAATGATAAGGTGACCTCTCAAAGTGTCAGTGCCAAACTAGGATAATCAAAGGCCTCTATTGTCCAAAGAGAAATGAGAAGATTAAAAAAAAGGGTTTTACCAACATTGTCAAAGAGGTGCTTCAAATCAAAGGGTGACTACCCTTGCACTTTTGAACCAGGAGGTTGGACTAGGCCAAAATATGAATGAAATTGAGATTTAAATGAAAGCAATTTGGACAATAAGAGCACTAAAATTTTCCAAGAATGTAGCTAACAATCTTAGAAAACCTTGGCACCGAGAATGACCTTCTAATTTGATAATTATTCCAAAGTGATTTCATAAATCAAATGATGCTATCCCGGAGGACTAAAACTAGAAATTTAGAGTCAAGACAGGTCGCAAACGTCAGAGCAAGAAGCCTACTCTAAGACCTAACCTGATTAACAGCAACTGAAACTGACCAAATTGCAAGCACGGCAAAAATTACCCAGGCGATATACTCCAGGCTACTGGGGTGATATACCTATAACCGCACGATACTACACCTTATGCCAAGCGATATACCTCAGTACTAGCGGGCGATATACTCCAGGCAGGTCGGGCGATAGTCCGTCAAGGGTGAACTATTGCGCGATATTTCTCTTCAAAGCAGGCGATATTTTTAGCAAGCGCGAAGTATCGCACGATATTTAGCTTTACAGAGTGCAATACTGTTGCAGAATTGTTCAACTCTTGACCAGAATTGTGTAAAATTTGCATTTTTGGGTCTGCTTGGTCAAAGTTTTTAGTCTGAGGATTGATGTTTTCAATTTCAATCACAATATCAGCAGAATTTTGGCAAGTTTGCAAACAGTGAGGGATCAAACATGTCTCAAACACTTGAAACAAGGGCAAAAGCAACCTTGCCAAGACAAACACTTATGATATCAGAATTGAAAAAGCACCCTATGAATGCTACCGATTGTTTGTATGTAAGAACATTTGCACTGGCATCACACAACCGAAGACAATTCAAGCAAATCTATCTTAAAAAGTCAAGGCTCAATGCTTACCAACTTAGCCCACAACTTGATGCCCCCTCGCGTCACACCAAGTGGTTACCCACAAGAGATGTTGGCTTTGTCGTGGAAGTGTCAAATGACACAACCAAAGGGACACATATGGTGAGTATCTTAAGGTGATCCAGGTAAACCACTTGGATCAATCCTTGCACTAAGAAGATAAGCGGCTAAACAAGGTGGCTTCTATCTAATGGTTCTTAATAAGGATTTCTGTTCACAACACCCCTCTTGCTCCTCATGAAGGACTAGGACCTTGCGGCCTCAAGAGTACCTTAAGCATTCTTGTTCAAGATTTTCCCCATGGTTGCAATCCCATGAGCTACTCACATCAAACGAAGATAAGTGTTATGTCTACCAAGGTTTTTGGTGTCCTTGATAGCCTTGAGATTATAGTGAGTTGGAATCACTTGCCACCAAGGAAAATGATGACAAGGTTGTCCCCACTTGAGTCGTTCCTCTTGATTGCTCAAGAGAAGGCCCGCTAAAGGATTCCTAAACTAAACAAAAATGGATAATTTATGAGGTTCAAGGTTTTTGGTTCACCTCAAGGGTGAAGAGCATACTCCCCTATCTCAAAAACTTCTCCCAAACACACCAAGCAAAGAGATTCAATTACTCCCTTGCTTCCAAAACCTTAAGATGGGTCAAGATTTTCTGATTCACCTAAAGGTGAAGAGCATACTTCTCCTACCACCTCAAAATCTCTTTCACAAGGTTTTAAAGATTCCTAATACAATTAGTGAATGCCACACTTGAAAGGAAAGCAAATAAACAAGCAAGAATTATTTTTTGTTTTTATGCTTGGGCAGCCCTGCAAAAACTGTTAGTAGCCCTCTTTGACATGCATTTTTAGCAAATTTCAAGCAATGAGAGCACCTACAAACACAACTTGTTAGACCAACAAGGTTAGCAAAATCAAAATCCAAATGTAAATATGCAATAAACTGATAGATTCAAGCTAAAAGATGCAGGTCAGACCTGTCTAAATACAGTAAAATAAACCAACAAACTAAAATGATCAAATTCGGATGATAAAACTAGAAATGCAGGTCTCTGTCAGATCAGGCGATATACTTCAGACTTCACCAGTATCGCGCGACACAGTTTCCTATAGTCGGGCAATATACCTTAGTCTGGGCGATACTCTGCACTATGCGCAGGCGATACTTCGCACGATGCCAGGCGATATACTTCAATACTGGCGGGCGATTCTTCTCTTACGTGAAGTGTCACACCGCTATATAAAGGTATATCGCGTGATATTCCTGAGAAGTATTGCATGATACTCTGAGACAGAAAACCAGAGCTGTGAATTTTTTGAAAAAATAATCCGAAAAATGATGAAAATGCAATGAAACAAAAGACAAAGTCTATCTACTCTGCCCCACGGTGGGCGCCAGAAATGTACACACTAAAATGGTGCACTTCTATGAACCATTACATGCAAGGTTTCTCAAGAATGAGGCCTCACAAAGTGGCTCATAGCTCTCTATGCATGGAGTTGCAAGGGACTATGATAAATTTGCTCTCAGCTAGAGCTACAAACTTGTGACCTTGCTAGTCAACCATACAATGAGAGATTCAAGTGAAGACAAGGGAAACAATGCCAATATCTCCAAAGAATCAAATGGAAATGCAATGCAAATCTAAATGAGGATGCAATCTAAGCTATGAAAGGAAAGTACAATGCAACTAATCTATGAAAGGAAATAACAAGTGTTACAATGCCTCCTATTTAGACTATGTGAGCTTATTCTATTGCATAAAAGGAAACTAAGCTAATATGCCATGATCATGCAAACTAAGCAAAGGAAATATGAAACTAATTGATGTAATGAAATGAAGCAAGTCTTCAATATCTTCAAAAGCTCCAAATGCACCTAAAACCTGTAGCATAACATTAGCATAAAAACATGTTATGCAAATGGAGGAGAGAGCTTTCCTTTTATAAGAAATGCAAAGGAATGGACCATTGAGATTAAGAGGCAAAAAGTCTTAATCGGCGGTGGAGGTTGAAAGAGGAGCAATCCATGTGCACAAGTATCCTCCAATGAGAAAATAGAAGTTGACTTTATGTCCATATGAGACAAAAAGTGCTTTTCTCTTTTTTGTAAAATAGGAATAATGCTTTATTTGTGCAACTTAGGACAAGAAGAAAGGTGGGGCTTTTTATTTAATCAAAAGGGGAGGAAATATTCCTTTTAAGTAAATAAAAACTTAGGATAAATGATTAGCCCATAGGATAAAAATCCAATATATGATCGAAATTAACACTTGATCAAGAAATTGATAATGTTGAAAATATTGATTATTGATCAAAATGATTCAGGTTTGATAAATCAAATAAATGGGGCCTAAAGTCTAGGTGACCATTTTAGGGTGCATACAGGTCATTGATCTCGATAACAATCTGAGAACATTAATCTCGCACCTACTAGAAGGCAGTAAATCGCTTGGTTAAATTAGATTTCAATTTTGCACGATTTTGATTATAGCTAACCTCTAATGTTTTACTGAAGTGTTGTGTCTACAGATTAGGTACAAAATTCACACACATGTTAGTCATATAAGCTTACCATTTGAAATTCGGGTTGTGTCTTGGATGCCACATTTCTAGCATCAAATTCAATAAAATGATAAGCTGTAGCCAAAAATGTTTTTAAGAGATACATGCAGCCAGAGTCCTGTTTTGCCTCAAATATGATATGGTCTGAAAACTGAAATCTTTACCTCAAATGTCATAGTCCTATTTTGGTACAGTAAAACTTAAATTCATAGTTTTGGTTCTTGAGTTTATTCTAGGTGTTTGCATAACAGTTTCCATGATAATGACTTGAAGAGCCTATTTGAGTCCTACATTATAATGATCTAGTGAGTCATTATAATGATCTACATTATAATTGTCCTATAGAGCCTATTTGAGTCCTACATTTTAAATATCTCTTTGTCCACTAGTGAGTCCTACATAAAAGTCTACCTGATTTGAGGAAATAAAATCTTTCAAACGGTGATCCAAATTGGTATATTTATATGCCTATACCTGCTAGATGTAAATAACTATCTTCTTATTTCAAAATATGTGATGATTTAATAAACATAGGTCTTACAACATATAACAAAAAATAATGATAAGTATGTTTCAATTTAGCATGAGAAGATGAACTCAAAATCAAAAGAAGAAGAATCGTATACAATTGGAGTATAATCTTGAATATCCCTTGTATCTCTATGAAGAATAAAGTTCAAAACTATTCCACCTTCCTTCTAACTATCATTCCCAATGTCATTTCATCATCTCTATAGTCCATTCTAGTTTTCTTCCTTAATCTCCTCTCAATTTGATGTGTAATTAGAACATCTCTAGACCACAAAACTTTTTCTTCTTTTAGTATAGTATGTAAAAATTATAATAGTAGAAAAATAGCTATTGAACCGAAACATAAGGCTGCATGGTTCTTCTTAGTTTTGATTTCCTTAATATTTTCAATAAACTAATCTTTAATTAGAGTGCACACATCATAATCGTTACCTTTCACCATTTGATATGCCATGAAAAATGTTGTTGCCAAGACTGAATTGTATCGGTTTGTGTATTGGACCTTGTTTCCAACAACTCGAGCTACATATCTAGTCATTGGGTCCTTAAAAGGAATTAATTTCAATGACCTACCATCAAATATAACACTCGTCAGAGCTATGGCATTGTCAATCTTGACAGACTTAGTCTTTGGTAGCTCACCAATGTCACCCAGTCCAGTAACCCTCTTCATAACTTCCTTGGTCAACAAGTGACAATCGTCTAGCCAAATATAGGTGTCATGAAAGTGACTTATCACCATTCTTACATAATTATCATCTCCACATAAATTTTGAAAATGATTGAACACATCTAGCTTCTTGTCCACCAAAACCTGAAATTCAAGTTTCACATTTCCATCATCGAAGAAATCATTCAAGTTGCAACAGAAAAATGGGAAGAGACCATAGAATGGGAATAGAAATAAATTAATTGCTCTCTAAGTTTGAACACCCACTCAACTATGTAGTTTTTTGAGTCAAACTCATTGACCCATGATTCATGAGTAGTGGTGATGCTCACAGAGGTGAAGCACCAGGACTTCCCGGTAGGTCCCAGTGCTTCACCTCTATGAGCATCACCTAGATTCATTCATTCTCATGGGAGATGGGTTCATGTTGAACCAGTACTCATGAATCATGGGTCAATGAGTTTGAATCAAAAAACTACACAGTTGAATCCTGATAGCAATATCACATACTCATCCATAGTCGTATCCACGAAACAAGAAATTGTATCCATGAAACAATATAATGGGAAGATTGCAGACCCGTTCGAGAAGATTGCGGACCCGACCAAGAATCAAATTGGGTATATAATCGGCCAAAATTGGGTTATCAAAACATATTCCAACTCTTTGGCTGGAAGATACATATTCTCATTTTAGGCCCATATTCAGGTTTTGAGATGATAATATTCAGCAATCATATTCATGAACAACAGTACCATATCCAGTATCATACAACAGTATCATATTCAATATCATACAGCAGTATCATATTCATTATCATATTTAGTATCATAAGCATGTTCATATTCAGTATCATATTCATGAATAGCAGTATCATACAACAGTATCATATTCAATATCATATTCAGTATCATAAGCATGTTCATATTCAGTATCATATTCATGAACAATAGTATCATATTCAGTGTCATAAGCATGTTCATATTCAATATCATATTCATGAACAACAGTATCATATTCAGTATCATACAACAGTATCTGTTGATATTTCAGACTTATACTTAGGGTTTTTAGTTTATAATAATTCCTTTAAAAAACAATTATACACTAATACAAAATTGATAAAGAGAGAGAGTGGATAATACCCGGTTTGTGTTGTTTCAATCTTCTTACAATTTGATGTTGATGATCATCCAGTATGCTGCTCCAGATTTCCTTCTTCTAATGTGTATGAGAAATGAATAAATATTATTCAATGTCTAACTGTTGTAATTATCAAATTCGGATTTGCTTATGGAGTGAATATTCTGCACATGTTATGTTTTCTATGTCATCCTATTCACTCCACAAAATACTTATTATATATATGATCAGGTCATGACCAAAAGACACACCTTATCATCAATGATAAGGGCTGACTTGAAATGGCTAAGTATATTTCACAAAACAATAATACAAGTCATCCCTCTTTAGAGCAATGTTTCTTATCTTCCATTCACATTTTAATACAACATATCGATGACATGTATAATGAGATAAATAAAATAAATATATTATTTATCCCAGGATATATATCATAGATTTGATCTTTCCGAATAGGCCACAAATATCAACAGTATCATATTCATGAACAATAGTATCATAAGCATGTTCATATTCAGTATCATATTCATGAACAGCAGTATCATATTCAGTATCATACAATAGTATCATATTCAATATCATATTCAGTATCATAAGCATGTTCATATTCAGTATCATATTCATGAACAATAGTATCATATTCAGTATCATAAGCATGTTCATATTCAGTATCATATTCATGAACAACAGTATCATATTCATGAACAACAATATCATATTCATTATCATATTAGTTGGTTGTTAGGGTCGCTAATGTCATTTTGATTCAAGTTTTGGTACATCTCTTGATCTTGCTATGATATCTTAAGAAAAGAATGAGGCTTTTCTATGTATGTGGGTATGTTTCTATGTAACTATGTATGTATTTATCTATCTAATTGTTTATATGTATGAACTATCCAACCTTATATATCTATGTATGTAGGTATGTATCTATGTAACTATTTATCTATCTAATTGTATATATATGTACCTATGTTTTCAGGCCATTGATGGATCCTATTAAGAATATTGACGTTCTAGAACAGGTAGTTGTGGGGACCACATATTCTCAGCTTCTCACAGCTCTGATTGCTTGTGTTGCCGCAGCCACAGCAGTGGTGGCCCTAGAATCTAATGCAGATAGGGGTAAACAATATAGAAAAGGAAATAATTTCTATAGAATGGTTATTCATTCCAATGACGTGGATTGTCATGATCAGATTTGCATGAGTAGGGGAGCCTTCTTTTGTCTAGCTACTATCCTAAGGCTGAATGGATCCTTGAAAGATATGATACACTTGACATTAGAAGAACAACTTGTGATGTTCCTCCACACCATTGGCCACAATTTGAGGAATCGCAAGATTGCCCACAACTTTGGCCACTCAGGAGAGACAATCAGCTGATACTTCCACAAGGTGTTGAGGGCTATCTTAGGACTCCACAAGGATTGCTTTCTACCACCTAGTCCAAACACTCCTCTTGAAATTAGTGGGAACAAATGCTTTGATCCATTCTTCAAGGTAATTGTTGTGTTGTTACATTTTTCTTGTACAGATTTTTATCATTGAGGACTGGTTGACCTTACAATTGATGATTGTATCATATCGTATAGGATTGTGTTGGAGCTATCGATGGAACCCATATACTAGTCACCGTCGATGTCGACATGCAGGGTAAATATCATGATAGAAAAGGCAACCTGTCACAAAATGTTATGGGTGTGTGTTCCTTCGATCATAAGTTTCAGTACTGCCTTGTTGGTTGGGAAGGGTCTGCCACAGATAGTTGTGTTCTAGCTTCAGCTCTGTCAAGAGCAGATCCTCTTGTTGTTCCCCCGGGTAAGCCAAATCATAGTTTAATAATATGCTTTATTTATGTAGGAAAATATTTTCACGTTTCACATATTAATAATATACTTTATTTGTGTAGGAAAATATTTTCTAGTGGATGCTGGATATCCCAATGCACCTGGATTTCTTGCTCCTTATCAGTGTACACACTACCACCTGAAAGAGTTTTCAAGAGAAAATCCAATAAACTCAAAAGAAGAGTTGTTCAACCATCGACACTCCTCTCTTAGAAACTCAATAGAGCATACATTTGGTATTCTCAAGCAGCGTTTTCCAATCCTAAGGCATGCCATGTCTTATCCTATCATGACACAAGCCCATATTGTATTAGCATGTTGCATACTACACAACTACATTACAGTAGAGGATGGAATTCCACCAGAAATTGACATTGAAGAGGAAGATGATCGTGATGGGGTAGATGTACCAATGCTAGAGACATATGGGTTGTCTCAGAATGATAGAGACCAGTGGGCACAATTCTGAAATGATATAGCAAGTAGAATGTGGGAAGAGTATAGATCCCGACAATAGTTGTCCTTGTATGGCTCAACACTACTTGATGGTTTCCTTTTTCTTGTCTTTTAATTTGCAAGTATTGGACTTGTAACGGTCAATGTGTTTTATTTGAGTAAACTGATGTATGAAGATACTTTGATATACATGATGGTTTCCTTTTTCTTGTCTTTTTATCTGCAAGTATTGGACTTGTAATGGTCAATGTGTTTTATTTGAGTAAACTGATGTATGAAGCTACTTTGATATACATGATGGTTTCCTTTTTCTTATCTTTTTATCTGCAAGGATTGGACTTGTAATGGTCAATGTGTTTTATTTGAGTAAACTGATGTATGAAGCTACTTTGATTAACAACAATTTGTATACACAACATGCCTTACACAGAATCATTGATGAACATGAATGAGATTGCTAACATGAGCCAGATATCTTCTTTTTCAAAGAAGATTATGTGGTCAAAGGACATGGAATGAAAGCTTATAGACTTGCTCCTTGAGCAAGTACAACTAGGAAGAAAATGTGATGGAGGCTTCAAAAAAGAAGCCTGGACCGCAATTGAGAGGCGGTTCAATGCTGATTTGAACCTTAGTCTATCCAAGGACAACTTCAAAAACAAGTTGAAAACTTGGAAGCTTGCATATAGAGTCATGAAGGAGCTTCAAAATACAAGCGGTTTAGCTTGGAACGAGGCTACTCAGTCCATGGATGCTAAGGACAGCGTGTGGGATGAGCTTCTCAAGGTAGGGTAATCTCTCTACTATTTTGATGGAAATAATATTGTCTTCTTTTTAAGTTAATAATGAAAGACAAAGAACCTAATCCATTTATTTATGCCAACATGCAGTGAAGAGAGTTCAAAAATGCAAGAATGCATAAGAGGCAGCCCTTTCAATACTTCACTGAATTGGGTGTAATTGTCGGTAATGACATGGCTGAAGGAAATGCAGCTACCATGGCCCTTGAGTTTGAAGAAGGGAACCCTTTGGAAGATCCATTTGATGTGAATGATGAAGAGGACGCTATACATCTTGATAGTGGTGTTGATTGGGATGACGAGCCTTATAATTCCACTCAGTCCACTGCAACAGCAAGTACTAGAGGGACTCCTAGTTCATCAGGCAGAAAGGTGGGAAAGAGGAAGAAGGCAAGTCTAGTTGCTTCGTTGGATTCCATGTCCGAAACAATGAAAAAAATAAAAGAGGGCATGAACAATATTCACCTTGTTAAAATTGATGAATCTAGTCATGAGAATGCTTTGACGGATGCCTATAACGCTCTCAAATCCATGCCCGGATTGAGTAGAGGTGTATTCCTCAAGGTATACGAAACCTTCTTGGGTCAACGTGAAAGAGCCAAATGGTTCTTATTGATGACCGAGGAGGAGAGAAACGACTGGATTGTAGCCACATATGGTGGTTTATAGTTATTTTAAAGGACATCATTTTGTGATTTTAAATGAGTTGGAAGCCTATAAAAGGCTAAAAAAATGACATGATACTGCTGTTCATTTTATGAATATGACATGAAATCTGAATATATGTGTATGCCAACTTTAATTCAATTTTTGCTGAACATGATAGTGAATATGATAGTGTTGTCCATGATCATGATTACTGAATATGATACTGAATATGATAGTGCTATTCATGAATATGATTGCTAAATATGATACTGTTGTTCATGAATATGATTGCTGAATATGATACTGAATATTCAGTATCATAAGCAGTATCATAAACTGAATATGATACTGTTGTTCATGAACATGATTGCTGAATATGATACTATTGTTCATGAATATGATTGCTGAATATGATACTGGATATTCAGTATCATATTCAGTATCATAAGCAGTATCATATTCAGTATCATAAGTTGAATATGATACTGAATATGATACTGTTGTTCATGAATATGATACTATTGTTCAAGAATATGATTTCTGAATATGATACTGAATATTCAGTATCATATTCAGTATCAGGACATACCATCATATTCCATGCTTATCCATTTGCATTTCATAATTACATTTTCAGTCATTCCATAACTACATTTACAATGCTTGTGATTACCATTTTGATCATACTTGTGATTACCATTTTGATCATATATACATGATGATCTTGTTGTGATGTGGCATGATACTTTATGATGATATCTAGTGTATTTTGTGTTCAAGAACACTGATTTTTTTATCATGTTGTTAATGATTTTCAGTGGTATTGTACTTTATCATGTGGATGGATATATATTTAGATTTTTTACTATTATATGCTCATATTGTCACAAAATAATTATTTTAATATTTTAATTTAAATGCAATTGTTGAATATGATACTGTTGTTCATGAATATGATTGCTGAATATGATACTGAATATGATACTGCTGTTCATGAATATGATTGCTGAATATGATACTGAATATTCAGTATCATAAGCAGTATCATAAGCTGAATATGATACTGTTGTTCATGAATATGATCGGCGAATATGATAGTGAATATTCAGTATCATAAGCAGTATCATATTCAGTATCATAAGCTGAATATGATACTGAATATGATAGTGTTGTTCATGAATATGATTGTTAAATATGATACTGAATATGATACTGTTGTTCATGATTATGATTGTTGAATATGATACTGAATATTCAGTATCATAAGCTGAATATGATACTGTTGTTCATGATTATGATTGCTGAATATGATACTGAATATTCAGTATCATATTCAGTATCATAAGCAGTATCATATTCAGTATCATAAGCTGAATATGATACTGTTGTTCATGAATATGATTGCTGAATATGATAGTGTTGTCCATGATCACGATTGCTGAATATGATACTGAATATGATATTGCTGTTCATGAATATGATTGTTGAATATGATACTGAATATTCAGTATCATATTCAGTATCATAAGTAGTATCATATTCAATATCATAAGCAGTATCATATTCAGTATCATATTCAATATCATAAGTTGAATATGATACTAAATATGATACTGCTATTCATGAATATGATACTGAATATTCAATATCATAAGCAGTATCATATTCAGTATCATAAGCAGTATCATAAGCAGTATCATATTCAGTATCACAAGCAGTATCATATTTAGTATCATAAGCTGAATATGATACTGAATATGATATTGATGTTCATCTCCATTATTAGGGCCCGTTTGTTTGTTGAAAGATGACAGGAATATGAAGATGATAACCCGATTATGACCTTACAAAATATAGTTTTATGAGAAATGGAAGCATTGGATATTTATGTTAGAGCCACTAGTAAGTACCCACCGGTATTTTTATTGTGTTAATTCCTTGGATCCATGCCAAGCTATTTTGTGTTGCTAGTGATTATGTTGGCTTTCACAAAGTGTGCTTGTCATTTTATACTTCATTTTATATAGTGCTCGTTTTCCTCTCCATTATTTTGTGTTGCTAGTGATTATGTTGGCTTTCACAGAGTGTGGTTGTCATTTTATACTTCATTTTATATAGTGTTTGTTTTTCTCTCCATTTTTTTGTTTTTCTCTCCAGTTTTAGAAAACCTTGTTTCTCTCATCTTTTGAATTTTGAGTGCTTTCAGACATATTAGCTTGCATTTGTTTTTAAGTGGAATACACGAAGGAGTACCACATGATGAATGCTTCATTTAATGTATTATTAAGGTGTAGTCTCTTAACTATCCATTTCTAGTTCTTCATACATGATTTTATAAATGTGTTTTGGTAGACGACTGTATTGTTCATGATTTTGTATGTATTAACCATCTTGTTGTTATTGTTGCGTTACGAAATTAAGTTTAATAATTCTACTTTGTTTAATGCTCTATTTCATCTTCAATTTCTTTTCATTTTTCATTCATTTTAAAAAACCACGTGATAGGTACAGAAATAGAAATGGATAGTTTTGAGACTACACATATGATAAAGTGAGACTACACATATGCTGACATTAAATATGTTTGAAATAGCTTCTGGATTCGATTTTGTAGATATTTTACGGTCACACTCTATGATCCTTCATCGGGATGGAAGAGATAAAAATGACTGAAAGAAAAGTCCATCATTTTGGTCTCAAACTATCTATTGCAATCTCGATGATGAATCATAGAGTGTGAACCAAAACTATCTACACAATCGAATCAAGAAGGTATTTCAAACATCGATGCAAAAAATATCCACATATGCTGATAAAAAAATGAGCTATCTGATGATTGTTTACTGTTCATGTTTGTAAACGGTCAAAATTTCTGATGGTACTCCTTGGTGTATTCCATTTAAAAATGAACAAGTTTTAGTTTTTGTATCATGTTTACTTTGTAGATGCAGGATTGATCATCGAATGTGGGGCATAAGGGCGTAGACCGTGGATCTACTTGTGTTTTCTTATTTAACGGTGTGTTTTCACACCACAAAACTAGTTCATGGATATTGTTATATCTGATGCTATAGTTGTGTCATTATATTTTTTGTATAACTTTTTCAATTTGTACTCATAGAATATAGTCATGTTGTTATAGTGAACAAAATTAGTATGAATGAACAAATTTTTGCTTGATACAGTGCTGATGGCTATGAGGAATGCTCCTATGTGTCACTGCGGTGATGGATTGCGTTGTGTGTTGAGGAAGTCACAGACAGAGGACAATCCAGGCCGTAAATTTTGGGGTTGTAAAAACTTCTATAAGGTTGTTAATTGCACAATATTTAAATATTTACAAATAATAAATATTAGTCATTATAGCGAGACTAACTTAGATTTGTATTGTAGGATGGAGGTGGATGCGGTTACTTTCGATGGGTCGATGACACCTCGTCATTGTCTACATCATCAGTACATTCTACACACAGACCTGTTGTAGATGATGAGTGCAAGAATTGCAAAAGACTCGAGAAAACTATGGCAAAAGCAGAGGCTACATCTAAAGCCGAAATCTTGTTTTTACGACGTCTTCTTTGTGCAACAATCGTACTATTTAGTTTGATCATCGTACTACTTAGTTTGATCATTTTTTGGAGATAGATAAATATGTGGACTAGATGACTTATTTATATTTTGATGTGATATGAGCAATGTTATAATTATTTTTTTTGTTATAATATTGTTTATGATAATGTATAAAATTATTTTAAAAAGTTAAGTTTACTGTTCAATATTGTTTTTATTAATGTATAATATTGTTTATTTTTTTTGTTAATGTATTGAAAAAAATATATTAAATTTTGCTAAAGTTAAGTTTATTGTTTTTGTTAATGTATAATATTGTTTATTTTTTTTGTTAATGTATTGAAAAAAATATATTAAATTTTGTTGAAGTTAAGTTTATTATTTTTGTTAATGTATAATATTGTTTATTTTTTTTGTTATGATATTGAAAAAAATATATTAAATTTTGTTTATGATTTACTACATAAAAATATAAATTAATATAAAAAAACTATACATAAAGAATGGACCAAAATAATAAATGTATAAAATTATTTAAGTTTTCTGTTCACAGAATTGGAAAAAATATATTAAATTTTATTTATGATTTAGTACATAAAAATATAAATTAATATAAAAAAACTATACATAAAAAATAGACTAAAATAATAAAATATCAAATTAAAAATTAAATTCTAATTCCAATTCAAAATGTAGAACCAAACAGAGAAGATGAATTTCTATCTTCCAATTCCAATTTGAAATTGCAAGCCAAACACATAAAGAGGAATTTCTATCTTCCAATTCCAATTTCAAAAATGGCAACCAAACGCAGAAGATGGATTGTCTCATCCATCTTCCGAGTCAACCAAACGGTCCAAAACATATTCCGAATATACAAAATCAGAATATCAAAACCTTACTATGAGATAATTAGGTTTTGGGCCAAATTCCAATTCCACAAACAAATGGGGCCTAAAAGCAGTCGCAAGTTGCAAGTAGAGAACAATGGAGAATGTATGAAAACTCATTTTTTTCCAATGAAATGTTGTTCGATATGATTTCATAAACCATGTAAGTGCTCCTTCAATCAATTCACTGAGAAAGGGTTCCCACTCCTCAGCCACCGAATGCATATATAATTTTATATATTTTTCTATAAGTTGTGTGTGTTTCTAATTATTTATGTTTTGCATCATTTCATATTGGTACTTCAACTATCACAATCTCTATAGTTTTCATTTGTAATTAATTCGTGTGCTTCGTATTTAATCATTAAGAATGTTTTGAGTTGCATTTAAGTTTTTATTTCAGACTTTGTTGTAATTGTTGCATAATTTCTATCTTCTAAATAAAATAGAACAACTTATGTCACTAGGAAGTGACAATTATTATCGCCAGTTTTATTTTGATTTGCGATGATACCTCTGATGATTTTATGATCCTCAAATTGACACATGACCAAGCTGAATCTAGTTATTAATTCCTTGTATATTCCTTTACCCCAGTGTTGGCCTATCACCTTCTTCTATATTAGTGAATAGGAAGTGTAACAAGAGGGGGATCTTCATCTTTATATAGTCAATCAAACACATCTTGTTCCACATTTTCTTCATCTAGTTCTCCATATTTTGTGAACATAGTGGGTCATTCATACCGAATAAAAAAAAATCTTTCATTTGAGGATTTGTATGGGTTATCTATAGGTCCTTAGAAAACTAGGTAACGTGCCTACACAAAATGAATAAATGCATAAGTATACTCTCTACAACCCTTGTCTTGAATTGTGATTTTGAGCTTAGACGTGGATGAGTCTAGGTACTTGGAGGATGCCAATGTAGATGTTTCTTGGTTTATGGGAACTTGGTTTGTGGTTGATCCTTTAAGATTGGTAAAATATAGAAATGGATCTTCGTCACCTGGGATAGTAATCTTTGTTTTGTTGTACGGAAATTTTAGACACTAACGATATGTGGAGGGTATGGCTTGCACAACATGGATCTAGGGTTGGCCAAGAAGCATGGTGTATCTGAGCTTGAGGTCCAAGACTTGAAAAGTGGTTTCATGAATGGCTAGCCCAATCCTGACAAGTAAAGTAATGATGCCCTTGCAAGTGAGTTTTGCATCATTATGTTGTGATTATTATTTTGCTTGTGATATCTATGGTGTTTGGACTAAAAGGTACAAACATTAGGATCATCTCCATCGTCTACCAACACACTTCTAATTTTATGCAAGTAGACATACACTTCAAGGTGAAGGGGCTCATTATGGTAGGGCTTTTGTGTGGGTAGATCTTGTTATGTGAATGCAACATGATGGGTTGTAGCCAAGTGTCCCACCATGGCTTGAAATTCATCAACATCAATGTCTTGAGAAACTAATGACTCTTGTAAGGCATTATCGAGGATTGCTATATTATTGGGCAAGACACGCAGTAGTTTAAATATGGAAATTTGTGTCACAGTCTTCTTGATATGGTCTAATAAGTTGTACTAAGTTATAAAGAGGATAGAGGACTTAGAGGCTACTGACGATTTAGAAGGGACTCCTTGAACCGTAATTTTGGATCTTCATGTAGCAACAACACATTCAATTAATTTTCCCCTGACTTTCATAGTAGACACTGTGTAATCAGGATTGGACTGGATATGGTTGATAATATGGTAATGGGCATTATAAATGTAACTGGCCTTATTATATTGTTCTAAACAAGAGGATTTTCCTTTATCGTGATCTTGTCATGAATTTTTAAAAATGGTATGATCCTTCTTTGATGATCCAGAATTGTTTAGGACTTCAATTTCCCCGTGTTCGATTAGGTCTTGAAGAATGTTCTTTAATTGATAGAAATTCATAGTTTTATGACCTTCAATTTGGTGGTATTCACAAAAGTCATTATCATTTCGCTGTGCGGATTCAAATTGACCAGGTTCATAGCATCCGATTTATGGTAATGTGATAGCGTTTGATTGGACTTGTTTCTTCAAAACAACATCAAGACGTTCGAGAGGCATATAAGTTTGTATTGGATTCCTCCTTATCGAAGGACGGTGTTGATCATTTGTGGCATTTGATGATTGAATCCCACTTTGAGTGACATATTGTTTGAGTTGGGAGCATTGGTATTTGGTGGCCCTTGAACACTGGTGCTGCTCTATTGACTACATTTGCATCGACTATGCCATCATTAGTAACATTTTTTTTTTTGGACCTATATTTTGATTCGTCATAAGATGAATTGTCATTGGTCTCTTTGTTAATTTTTATTTGACCTTTGAGTGTGAGAACTCTTTTTTTCTTTTAAGCCTTGTTTGGTAAGCTACCCAAAAGTGTCAATGTGTTGTGAGTGTAGAGTGCAAATCATCTTAAGTGTGCAATTCTCAATAAACATTAGGATCTTGTCTTTCTTAGTATTGTGGAATGGAGCTCTACAAGCCAAGTTTCTTTAATGTTGTAAGGAGGTGAAGCTTTCTACACTTTTTTTATTTTGTGTTACAAAGACCAATGATTGTTACTTTTTTGACAATGTTATAAGAAAAGTTAGAGATGAACTTCTCGATTAGTTCACTCCATTACCTTATGCCTAGAGGTAGTCATGAAAACCATTCTATAGCTAGCCCACTAAGACTTGGGAAAAGTCATATCAAGTATGTGTCATCATAGGCAACTTTTATACATGCGGCGAAGAGTTATTGAATATGATCTTGTGGGTCACCCTTTTCCTTGTACTTGCCAAATTTTGGTGTTTCAAAAGTGGGAGGAAAAGGTGACATGTATAGTGACTTGTCAAATGGGTAAGGGCATAGGTCCTCCTATAAATATCTTCTTAGGGGCACAACTATGTAAAGTAGTCATCTATTGTTGAAGGTTCTACACTTTTTGTGCTAATATCTTTGTGGGTGTAAGTGGGACGTGTACAAACTCCAAAATTGGGATCTATAAAAGGGTTCCCGCTATGATGTGTAGGTACCAGATTGTGCATGTACGTTGATTGATACGTGGGATTCATATTAGATGTGGACACATATAATAGTGAAGCAACATTATTAGGTGTGAAATAATTGAATGCCAGATTTGTTTATGTAAAGGGATTGGTGTGAATAGGTAATGTTGTTGCATTTTGTCCACTAGGGTTTAATGATACCCTTTGGTAACCTGGATTTCGATTACTTTCATTTTGGTTGGAAGGAGTCCCTTGAAGAGTGATAAGTGAACTCATAGTACTCTGATTATGGGGGACTCCTTGTGAAATCATACTTAAATTTTTAGCATTCGATAAGATGCCTTGGGAGGTTGTATTGATTTGAGCGTTTGAGTTTGTTTGTGCCAAGGGATTTATCTCACTTGATTTTGCAGTATTGGTAGTGGTACTTTCCATCATGAATTGAGGATTCATGTTCATGCTTGATTGTGACTCTATCAACGATATATTGGAGCTTGAATTGCCACTTGTTGTCATAGGGTTGCTAGCAAAAAGTGGATTGTTGTATTGGGTCTCAAATGATGTTGTGACATGAGTAGGATTATAGGGCATATTGCTAGAACACATACATCAAGATATTTGAGATAATGTAGATATATGAGAAACTCCAATTGATGGCATTTGAGTTTGTGTCACTTGTTCTAAAATAGTGGAAGTATCAAAACCTACTGGTAATTTTGCTCCATTTTGTACAAGCAAGCATAAATATCAATTAGGGTTGGCAAATATTAATGCATCCATGACAGCCATGGTCCTAGGATCTTGTAATACATCATCGATCTCTTCTTGGGTATATTGAGCTCAAATGTTTCCAACTAAAATTCATCATTAGAAGGTGGTAAACGTGGAAAAGTGGCTCCTCTAGTTTTGTGTCATGAACTCATAGGTGTGTTAAGATTCATATTGCTTATGGGATTAAAATTTGGGTCACTGGTAGAATCCATTCAACCTTTATCATTTGGGGATCATGTAGTTGGCATATGCAAATGCAAGAATGACTAATTACTTAAGTAATTGAGACTAGGAATGACAATATATTTTTTAGGATTTTTTATTTTTAGGAATGATTAAGGTAAATGCAAAGACTAGAATAAAGCTAATGACGACTAGGACTAGAACTTTTTTTTTTTGGATTTTTTATGTTTGGTAAACACAAAAGGTAAAATGCAAGGATTAAAATGAAGATAATGATGACTAGGAATGAACAAATAAGTCTAAGGGATATTTTTGGGAAAATTTAAGGGTGTATCTTTAGGAGCCAACTTAAGTAATTGAGAGAATTTATCTTGACCTCCAAGTAGTGACAAAGGTGATAAAGTGACAAGGTGTCGATTGTGATAAAAAAAGATAATTAGATTAAGAAGGTCAAAATATTCCAATAATCACTATGGAAAGATTCAAAAAGTGTACCCTCTAGTTTCAAAAAGATGACCCTAAAGGTTTGAGTGTCCAACTCTAAGGAATGCAATACCTATGTTTTTGTGATTTTTTAGAATTTTTTAGGGAATGCAAAAAGAAAGGTTAACCCTAAAATAATGAGATGATGTATGCAAAATAGAAAGGTACCCTCTAGTTTCCAAAAGATGACACTAAAGGTAAAAATGACCAACTCTGAGGAATGCAATACCTATGTGTTTATGGTTTTTAAGAATTTTTGGGGAAATGCATAAATAAAGGTTAACCCTAAAATGATAAGATTATGTATGCAAAAAAGAAAGGTGACCCTAATGATGTATGCAAAAAGGTAGGCAACCTTAATGATGCAAGGTGCAAAAAGATAGGAAACCCTAATGAATGCAAAAGATAATAGGAAATCCTAATGATGGAATGTGCAAAAAGGTATGAGATTTTAAAGATGAGTGCAAAAGGATATACAAAACCTTAGTGATGAATGATGCAAAAAAACCTAATGGTCCAAGGTGAAAAAAAAAGAAAACCCTAATGATGCAAGGTTTTGACCTAGGAAAAAAAAGGAAAGATGCAGTGGAACCCTAAAATGCAAAAGCTAAAGGATGTATGCAAGTTTCATAATTCCAACTACTATATTTTTGGTCTAGATAGGTATCTAGGATTTATATGGTAACCCTAATTCTTGGTCTAGTTGTAGAAGTATGAGATTGATTTTTGCTAGGCGATTGCATTGTAGAAATGCAAGATGCGTCATAGAAATATTGCAATTGTAGCTAATTCTCTAGGATAGAAAAATATTGGTATGGTAAATGACAGACAATTGTGTAGCAGAAAGTAACAGATGCATAGCATAAATAAGCAATTGTGGAAAAAGACCTAGTAAATAATCAGAGAAATTTTGGATATTCGATGGATTAATTAGTAGGCAATTATGTCTCAGAAATAGAAAATGTGTCTCAAAATGTCTCATTTGCATTGTTGTTAAGGTAAATATTTTGTGAGAGTTTTGAGTAAGTTCATTCAATTTAAAAAAAGCAATGAAGACACACAAGACAGTATGGCTATTATGAACCCTGGAAAACTAGGGTGAATGGAATGGCGGCCGCAATTCACTCAACCCCAATGGACTCTACTAGTATTGACAACAAATAAAAACACTTTGAAGACAAGCACTACCTAGGTTGGATTGTGGATACTACTTGTTTAGCCCCAATTAGATTTCTACATATACTACCTCAAGGTGGACAAGTAGAGAATCAGGTGTCACTGGCTCCCCCTTACAGGGCATGGAAATCACCTTACTCTCTTACCCCAAAGATATTGAGATCTTATTAAGCGAGTATTTTATGCCTCAACAATGAGGGTAAATAAGGGGCATCTTTGAAGGTCTAACCTTCTGCACTAGAAAGCATAAGATTTACAGGTATTCATTCAAGTGGTGATACATGTGGCAGTTCACCCAATAAAAGAGCCTTCCAAATCTTAGAACAAGGTTTTTTACATCTTGCATTAAGATTTTTTACGTATCCCACAGATACGAAGGGAGAATTTTGTTGGTATGACACATTTCACACATGTTGATTGTAACTTTAAGCACAACCATTTTTCTTATATAGCAGTTCGAATGAAGCTTGGCCTTAAGATTGTTACCACTTGGGTCGTTCCATTAAGAAATTACTTTTTTCCACAAGGCATGTCCTTTATAAAAATAAACTTGGGCGTTGTGGTCACCTTTCAGTGACATGGTAGGTCCACACACAAATACGCACAAGCATGCAAAATACTCAAGAACAATGGTTAATTGACTTTTAATAAATTGAAATGTGAGGAAGACACGCAAGTTTAGAGATTTTCATGTATATTGTCCTCTTGATGCCCATGCCACGAGATAAAAATAAAGATCATCCAACAAAAAACCCTTATCTAGAAACCTGTAAATGGGCTCAGAAAAACCAGAAACCAAAATTAAAAGATAGAAAGTTGAAGAAACTGCAAATATCTAATACATGTACTTACCAGTCGAATGCGTCATTTTGTTAGAAATTGGGGCATTTAGACCAATGATTATGTATTTGTATCAAATGATTACATACAAGAATAAATTAATTATGTGGCTTAAATTATAGTTGTGTTGAATCTTCTACAAAACACACAAAATAGAAAACACACAAAACACGAATTTAGAGTCCAGAATGATTGTGTATAAAAAAGTAGACAATTATGGCTCATAATCATTCAATTGTGGCAATTGATCTTAAATTACTTTGAAAGGATCTATATCTGCAAAAACCTTTAAAATGCACTTCAAAAATTAGAAAAATAAATGTCTTCACGTCGAACATCATCGAATGTACTAGAGGTAAAATAGCGGAATTTGTAAACCTGCAATAAGATTAGTAGATTTAACCACAAAAATTCCAATTGAATTGCAAAAATCCTACTATCAAAAGAGAAAGACAAACAATTCAATCAAAATCATGCATATAAGATAAATTCATATAAAACCACACATAAAAGATATCACTATATTTTCTCCTATGCTTCTCTCCTTTTCAATGAAATGTAGGCTCTCAAATTTACTCTCCGTATGACGACATAAAAATTAAAAAATTGTGGTTAAAAAAATTATAAGGAATTACCCTCTTTTAATAGAATTGTGGACTTTAATGTACGGTTTAGATTAAGGGGTGTTGACTGGTAATGAATGGCTAGGATTGATTGAAAGTGTACTGATTGGATAGATGACAAAACGTAATTGACAGTTGACTGGCTACATGATAGGGTTGATTGGTGAGTTAATAGATCTAATTGACAAAAGACTAGTTGCATGACTGAAGATTAAATATGTAGTTGATTGCAATAATTAAAACATTGACTTGATTGAAAAGATGAATTGTTAATTAGTGGGAGTTGAAGGGGTGGCACAAAAGAATATAATTAGCATTAAATAATGAAAAAATTATTTAATTGTACATGAGTGGGAATAAATAAAATAATTAAACAAATTAAATAACTTATTCAATTGTAGAAAGAATCTTTAGTAAAATAAGTAAAATAATTATTACACCAAAGGTGTTCTTATTTGATATGGATGCCCTGATATTCAAAATCAACACTTGAATTTGACGAAAATGAATGCAAGACAATTGCTAATATCTTGTCTGTTAATCAATATCTTGTCCATTTATAATCATTTTATGGCAAACATTTTTCAGGCAGGGGCTAATCTCCCTAAAAAACGCACCAAAGACAAAAAAATATATATTAAACTTTATTTTTTTAGATTTACGAAAACACAATGATTTTTTTGTAATTTTTTTGTGGTTTTCGACAACAAAATATGCAAATCATGAAGAACGGATGGTGAAATTTTTGTGAAAATTTGTTGTGTTTTCCATTTTTTGAAATTTAGTCAATGGTGCATTTTGTAGGGAGCTTAACCACATCCCATTTTTCACAGGTTAGAGATACTGAAATGAACGCGTCACATTACTTCAAATTTTAGAGTACGCTTTATTGCTAAATAGTTCACATTATACATACAAATAATAATTTATTACAAAAACCAAATCAAAGACCAAAACATTAATTTTTACACAAATTGGGCTCCATATGCCTTGATTCCACGGTATAAAAGTTGGTACCTAAATGTGTTTCAAGACTATTTAACCAAATCCTCACTAAATATGTTTACTATTCTCCTGATGACATCCTTACAAACACAAGAAATACTAATTATCGGTTCCCCATGGTCACTCTTATCTATGTGCTCTGTGTGCTCCTAATTTTTATAGGTTTCCACCTTCTTTCAATCGTTGATATACATATATTTAAGCTTAGAGGAAATTGCATTTGATATAAAATATATTAGGTTATGCACCTTAACGAACTTTAAAAAATTATATATAATATTTTTTCGCTCGGTAAGATTATTTTTTAATAATATATTTGAAAAGCATTACAACATCTATATTTTGCATAAAGCACCTAATACCAAACTTCATTTACCCATATAACAACTTCAACCTATCCAAACTATTCCCTTCTTACAATTTCAACTATATTAAAAAGTATTACATTAGAATCTATTCATCATCCTCTAACTCCTCACACACCACCTCGGTCTGTTATGGCACGCAAACCAAAAATTGTGACATTCTTGTCTCCACATCCGCTCCTAGCATCATCCACGCTTCCAACTTCATAATTTCTTCTTCACAAAGTGTCATCAAAATCACTCCTCAAATATTATCATTTCAAACAATCATGACCCCAACAAACCACACTTCAAGACTTCCCCAAAACTGACCTGCAACCTGCCAAAAACTACCATAACCTAGTCCCTTTGAGCTTCAACTTCATCAACACAAAGGGAAAAAAAATGTATCTTCCTCCTCAATAACTCTGATTTTTCTTCACACTTGTGCATATCAAAAGAGGTTATAGGGTAAAAGCACAATCGAGTGTCACCTTTTGGGCTAACTCAAATCACTCGGCCCAGACTCGGCCGAGTTATACTCGGCCGAGTACACGTAGGCGCCACACGGCGCTGAATGGCGTCTACGTAGCCCATTAGACTAGGCCGAGTGGTACTCGGCCGAGTCAAAATAATATTTTAAATATAAAAAAATATCACAAACCACTCATTTGCACAGTATTAGGCTATTTGAGTGGGGCCGACCCCTAGGGGGACTCGGCCTAGTCAGACTCGGCCCAGTTGGACTCGGCCCAGTCTACTTAGGTGGCATGCCATGTTGGCAGCCAAACCACCAAAAATACAAAAAAACTAAAATTTTGCACTTCTGTTGTTCCTTTCTTAGATCAAAATAGAAAATGTTAAAAAACTAAAAGTACCCTTTTCTAGATCTCGAAAGTACGATTTTGGACATATAAATTTTATATTGTTTCATCTACAAAATGTTAAACAAATTTGCTAAAAACTACATGTAGGTATATTAAACTTTGAGAAGACATTGATTCGGAAAATATAGAAAAATACTAAATCAATTCAAAAAAAATTTAAAATTATATAGGGCACTAGAGGAGAGAGTCCTCTTCAAGAATATATAATTTATTTGGTTTTTGGTATATTTTTTATAGGGTAAAAGTGACGGGAGACAAAAACTGTTGATTTCAGGTAAGGTCGACTTTCAATACTTATAACGGGTAAACTATAGATCGAAAAAATTTCTTTCTTTTTTCTTGCACTAGATATACATTTCATCTAAAACATATTATGAAATTGGGGGGAAAAAAAATATTTTACTTATAATGATTTGACGGGAAGTGAACTCGCTTATTTGTAGTATTTTTAGGATATGAAAAATAGACCCAAAAAATTAAAAAAATATATTAATTTTTTCTCAAATTAATTTTTAAAAATTATAGGCATAAAATTCATCCTATTTTACACATTTCATCAGTTTACATCATCTTCAAATTCTCAACAGAAATGTGACTTTTATGCCCTTGAAGTTTTTCAGTTTTTGTGTTGTTAGCCTCTTCCTTTGTAAAAGGGTGACAACTTATTGTGCTTTTACCCTATATATAATATTTTTTCACTCGGTAAGATTATATTTTAATAATATATTTGAAAAGCATTACAACATATATATTTTGCATAAAGCACCTAACACCAAACTTCATTTACCCCATATAACAGCTTCAACCTATCCAAACTATTCCCTTCTTACAATTTCAACTATATTAAAAAGTATTACATAGAATCTATTCACCATCCTCTAACTCCTCACACACCACCTCGATCTGTAACGGCACGCAAACCAAAAACTATGACATTCTTAGCTCCACAACTGCTCCCAGCATCATCCACACTTCCAAATTCATAATTTCTTCTTCACATAGTGTCATCAAAATCACTCCTCAAATATTATCATTTCAAACGATCATGAACCCAACAAACCACACTTCGAGACTTCCCCAAAAATGACTTGCAACCCGCCAAAAATTGCCATAACCTGATCCCTTCGAGCTTCAACGTCATCAACACAAAGGAAAAAAAAATGCATCTTCCTCCTCAATAACTCTGAGTTTTCTTCACACTAATGCATATCGAAAGAGGTTTATTCGTGTCTTCCTCCTCCTAGCATAGTGCTTTTTCTTAGGCACCATAGCAAGTACTCGTACTCTCACTCTTTCCCTCCATTCTTGTGCTTCTTTAATAGCATTTTTTAAATTCATCTACTCTGCCCTAATTCCTTCAATATGGAGGATTTGATTAATTCTATTCGGCCACCTCACAAAGGGGATGATTCCCAAATCTATTGCCTCCTCTAGGTTGTCATAGCATTCAGTGTGGTTGAATGCAAACCCAGGCCACACCCATTCCAACAAGGATTCCAAACCCACAATCAACTCCTTCCTGAATAGTGAGTCCATCACCCATTTCACTTCATCCTTTGGTTCTCCCAATTCCAATTCACAGGCCATCAATGTTGCAGTAATGTCTACATTTAATTTCCACCTTTGAGTGGAATTTTGAAAAAGATCTCCAAGTGTTTTTTTCACAACCCTAACAATAGCCTTCGTTGGGCACTTCAATAGCAATTTAGCCTGTGATCTTCGACCAGGCCAAACAAAGTTTTTTTGTTGAAGCTTTGTTTTGAAATTAAAAGTGGCCTCCACTCCAAAATTAGAGTCAAACCTATGACCAATATTTTAGATTGTAAACCTCCACCCTTTCTCAAAGCTCCACCATTGTTGCCTTGAGAATTTGTAAGCAATATACTCGGTAATTAAAAAGCTATAAACTCATGCGATTCCTAAAAATAAGCGCTCCCTTACCAATACATAAATGCATTCCAAATAAGAAATTGTTAAAAAACAACCATACCACCCTCGCTCCATTCTAACCGTGCACCACGACCTCAGCTGACATCATCAAATCCCTTCCTAAATTTATATATCCGCCACCAAAAGGCTTTGTAAAAAAGTTGGTTTAAAGTTATCAACATCATTACCAACCATAAATTAATTTGAATAACATTTTTAAAATTTGATTCTTCTCCACATAGCTTTAATAGTCGTTACCATGAAACATCTTAACCAGATAGTCTCCAATGTCTTCAAAATCAAGTGCTCATTTTGAGAGTTTATCTGCATCAATATTACCATGTCACCTTATATGTTTTATTTTAAAATTCTCAAACCCCTCTAGATCTTTCCTCATCTACCAAATATAATTTTGTAAATACGATGCACTAATCGAGGGTTTTGAAATTGCTTGGACAACTAACAAAAAATCTCCCTCCAACTGTTGGTCATATTTTCAAATTTTTCCAAGATTGCTTTATTCCCTTGTTTCATCGGTACCTTTCCAGGTCTTTGTATCTTTTATCCTACAAGTTGTGTCCAAAATGCCAAATTTGTATCCTTAATGTTGAAAACCCTAGATGCTAGGTCAATTTCCTTGTAAAATCCAGAAAACCCTACTAAAGCTTGACCGGGTTTTAATTTGTTGTTGCTTTTTCAAGTGACTTAAGTGATCCTTTAAGCATGTGCGCTTTATATTACCGCTTAGTGGCTTGATCTCAGAATGCATTCAACATATTCCTTTTAATTTAGCGATTCAAAAAATGCCTTGTCGCGCAGTCTCTATAAGCCCAAAGAATATTCCCTTTTATCATGAGATTCAGCGACTGTTATTGATAAATATTTCAAAAGTGAACTATAGTCACTAAGTCTCTAGATGTGAAAAGCATGCAGTCAGGTAATCTCTTTATGGAATAATGAAGTTATCAAAGTTCTGGCGATTGGGAGACTCACTGATTGGTCGCCAAATCTCTAAATAAAGGTTGACAGTTAAGTTTCTCTTAAGTCTCGTAATCTCTTAATTCTCTGGCAGTTAAGTATACGATCTAGCGACCTAGCGAGTGTGATAGTCGCGTGTTCTCTAATTCCTAGCGGTTATGCTCTAAACACTTGGTGATCCAACGACACGGTTGTCTCTTAATCTCACAATGAAGCGGTTAGGCCGCAAAAGATCCAGCGACTCAACGATAACCGAAGGATGAAAGAAGAATCAACGGCTAGCGTTATATTTCACATTTTGATTATGGTTAAGCAAAATATCTGGCGACTTGGCGAACAAAGGGTTTCGAATAGTCTCTGAATAAACCCAAGGTAAAGAGAAATATCTAGCAACTGCGAGATGTCTTCAGTCATGAGATCGCTAGAAGAGTTTGGGTTAAGAAAAGGGTTTGCAGTGAACAGATTTGAGTCATTGATATGTTTAAAATCAGGCGATGGTCACGTTATCTCCAAATCAGACCGTGAGTTAATAAATCTTGCCGCGACTGTGAGAAATGCTTTGTCGCGTAGTCTCTAAATTAAACTCAGGTTAAGAAAATCATCTAGCAACAAAGAGATGACCTTGGTCGCACAATCTCAGGATGACTAAAGGTTAAGTGCTAACCGAGAAACAAAAGATTAAAAGTTTCTCAATGGATATGAAATAAACTATAGTCACTCAATCGCCAGATGAACAAATCAAAGGTTTATACCACAGTCGCCCAATCTCACAAAGTCTAGCAGTTAGCATGAAAGGTTCAAAGATCTTGAGACTCACTGCCGGTCGCGAGATCTCCCAATACAAGTGGTTAAAAGATCAAAATATGGAGATTGCGAGAAGGCTTGTCGCCAAGTCACCAGAAGAAATATTTAGAGACTTAGAGACTTAGAGATTTGGAGACTTATTTCAATCGCCCAAGTGCTAGATTTGACTCAAGGTTAAGAAATGATTCTGAGATTCAGAGACTAGTCTATTCTCCAGATCGCCGGATAAACCCAGGGTTAGAGAGATCATCAAGAGATTCAGAGATCAGAGGTAGTCGCTAAGTCTCGTAATAATAAAATGAGGAGATAAGACTTATGAAAGACTATAGTCGCTAGATCTCAGAATGGAAAATACAGTTTTATACAGTCACCAAGTTGCTGGAAATTATTTCATAAACATATTGATTAAAGATTTCCCTTTGGTCGCTAGATCTCTAAATAATATGAAAAAGCGTCAAATCTTTCAACGATTATGGTTGGCTTGCTAGTTGCTAGATCGCCAGAAATTGAATCTCATTACCTATCACTGTCTTATTCTACGGCTAGTGAATTAAAGTCCAGGGCATGCCAAGTAATGACGGAAATGACAAGGTTTACAGAATTCAAAATCTCAAAAGGGCAAGTTGCATTCAATTCTCTAGCATAAATAACTAGCTGTCAATCATTGCTAAATTGCCAAGTTTTCTGGAGAGCTAAAGCTGAAGTACGAAGAGTTTTTTGAGCTTTTTGCAGTCAAAGAATTTATAGTTTCAGTGTTTTCAGAAGAGTATTCAGTTGCAGTCAGAATGAATCAACCATCGACCAACGAGGCTTCTACCAGCAAAGGCTCTAAGGAGAAGGTAAAAGAGAGCTCTTCAGATGAGTTTCTCACTCTGCTACCAGGATCATCACAGAACAAAAAGGTTAGTGATGAAAGTTTCGTTGATAATTTGAGCTATTTAAGAGATGCCAAGACACCTAAGGTTTCTGGAATGTATCTTTTTAGATATTTCTATAAGAATGTTGAGAGTCCAGTCCCTGTGTCAAACCCTTGGCCCTCAGGATTAGCCAAATTAATAGTCCCAGATGTTTTTCTAGATGTTGATCTAATAGTTGCATTAGCAAGCCGTTATGACCCCCTATCTAGGACAATCAGAAAGCATGATGGCTCAGCCCTAGTCACTTTGGATAGAAGCTCTTTCATGAGGGCCTTTGGTATCAATATCCCCATGGCCACATAAATTAATCTACAAGCCCTGACAAATAGATATACTCGGGAATCTGTCCTTGTAGCCAGGGAGATTAAAATCCATTGTAACAAAGGCAACATGAATTACATTGTGCTAGTCCCTAGGTCACCCCCTTACTTCTATAAGGATTTGGCCTTTTATGTGAAGTATATTGCATACGGTCTGTGTAGAGTGCTTGGAGTTGATGGTGGATCAGAGAGGATCACTTCTGACCTTTTGATGATGGTATTGGACTCACAAACTATGCATACCAACAAAGGATATGATTACATTGGGTATGTTATTGATAAAATGCATAGGGGATTTGAGGCAATAAGAAACAGAGAGGATTCCCCGAAGTTTTTGCATTACTCTTTGTTAATGCACCTCATTTCTGTTCTACAATTATGGTATCATGAATCTAGAATACTTGAATCCTCAAATGATGTGGAAGGGTCAGCCTAATCCAGTATGGTTTTGGATAGGAGCTTGGAGCCCTACTTGCCCAAATTGTGACTTCTGTGCTTTTCAGAATTGGATGGTGAGACCCATCATGCTAGAACTGGGGATAGATCTTTGCAGGCTGCCAGTGAAGGCCCTTCAATTACTAAGACCCTGCCAATTTGTTGACAAATTGCCTAAAGGGCACAACTAGGGAGAATTTTATTATGAAAGGCACTACACTATGATAAGAGTGTATGGATGCCCCCAACCACCTCACATACTACCATTTTTTGTTCCACCAAGGGTGGCTTTCTTGGAAATTATTTGGTAGTTGATACTAATTGATAAGGAGCATCTGGCCTCCCTCAAAAAGGGTACATTTACCCCTAGATATTTTCGTGTATGCAACTTTATAATTGGAAAGAATGCATTTTCCAAATTAAATGATTAGCTGGGCCAATTCAGAATGAATGCTGCATCACCCAGGTATGTTGATACAGAGGGTTTTATTGTAATGGCAAGAAAATACTACACTCCTACCATCCCTATCAACAAAAGACATGAGGAATATTCTGAAGAGGATTTGATTGGGAACATTGTTGAAGATGATGTGGTAGAGAGGAGAACGTATCAATTCAATGAATAGATGAGGTATGAGAAGAAATTGAAAGTACAAGGGATTCCTTTTGGAGGCTTCTATCCCACTATGCCTTATTTGCAGAGATTAGATATGATGATGGATAATTACCAGACATTGATCAATTCTATTAAGGACCAAATTGCTGACAAAAATCAAGAAAAGGAGAAGCATTCAGAATCTGATTATGAGGATAGTGATGGAGGTTATCCAATTTATAGCCCTCCTACTATGGAACAAGGATCCCCTGTTGCTAAACAATGTGAAGAGAATGTGATAATGGACTTGACAGAGCTTCCTAGCTCTTAAGACACCAATGAGCCTCCACAGAAGAAACAAAAGTTGCAGGTAGGAGAGTCTTCAAGAGCCAGGACCAAAGAAAAGAAGGGAGACAGAGTAAAATCTCTTTTTCCAGGTGATAGAGACCATGATCATCAGCTTAGGCAGAGGATCAGAGGGGAAAGAAGAAAGCAGAAAGCAGTGATAGAGGTAGTTGAGGTACCTCTGATTCTAGGACAGGATGAGAGGATGTTGGAGCAAGATGCTTTCTTGAAGGATGACAATTTCATTAACTCAAATGAATTCAAGGAATTCCTTTTGTGGTGCAAGCAACAGCAGGTGGCCTCTACTGTACAAATCAAAGAAGATGGCCAGATACCAGATGAGGCCTTGCAAGTCCTAAAGGACTATGATCCAGAGTCAGAGACAATTACCCTAGAAGAAGCCAGGCAATTAGTAAAGGCCAACAACATACTGCTTATACCTGGGTGGGATTTGGCTTCAACTTTCATTATTGACCAAATCAAGAAACAAGAGAATATAAATCTGACTTCAGAAACCCAGGTGGGAGACTTGATAAGAGGGTTTGGATACAGCCCTAAGAATAAGGCATTGGCTATGTGGAGCCTATATCCAAGAGATCAGAAGCCTACCCTACTGAACATCCAGGAAAGGATGGATGGTGACAAGATGATTTAGTCAATCCACAACACTAGAGATTTTGAGATTTCACAGGTATTGACCCATTTTGCCAGATTGAATGAAGATAAGACCAAACAATTGTCAGAGAGAAATCAAGCATTGTTTAATGATTACAGTGCATTGGTCAAGGATAGGAAGATTTTGATAATGAAAGAGAAAGAATTAGAAAAGTGTGTAGAGGACTTGCAATTGCAAATTCTCAACATGCCTACAGTTGCCCCTACACCACCAGAGCAGCCAGTAGTACCAACAGTACAGGGTATAAGTGAAGAAGAAGCTACTGTCATAGAAAAGAGAATAAACAAGGAGAAAACTGAGGCTATAATGCAGTCCTTATTTACAATTTCACAACATAGAATAAAAGTTTTGAAAGATAAGGCAAAGGCAGTATATACTGCATATAATAAATTGTCTAGTTTACAAACTGAAGTAAATAATTTTGTTTCTATTTTGAGTACATATCACACAACTTGGTCCACAAGGGAGTCATTATTTGAGAGATTAGCAACAGTACAGGGTCTAAGAAATGACATCCCAGAGATAGTACTACAAGTGGGAGCTGAGATTGCCAAGATTGGTGTTGTGTCATCTTTTTTCAAAGGCAAAGCAAACCAGGGAGGCAAAGATGGCAATGCTTGGGCTTGATTTCAACAAGTTCATTCCCAAGGTCAAGACAGAGGAGGGAGAAATCAAGGATTTGGATACATGGAGGTCAGATTTTGACCTCTTACTGCCTATGAAAGAGGCTTTTCTTAAGGATAAGAATGATGTTGATATGGATCATTTCAACACAATTTATGATGAGGCCATCAGAGCAAAAATAGACATCAACAAGTTCATCACAGATGTAAAACAAATTGATGCTACAAGATGGGAAAGGAAAAAGAAGCAGTTACAGAGCATCTAGCAATTCCCATGGCCAACAGAAGACCAAGTCACTACATGGGACAACATGACAAAGCCTAAGGTGAGTAAGCATGCCACAGATGACTTGGATGACTTGGATGATGAATGAGTTCCAACAGTGCACCTGATCTATGAGCACAAGAAGAGTAACTAATCATACATAGGATGATGTAAGTTAGCTGGTTAGGTGGTCATCATTCACACAACAAACTTTAGCGATTGCATCTGAATACATGCAGACAAAGGTGCAACTCAATTTGAAAATTCAACTCCAAGAAGAAACAAAATTGGCGCCATTTTTCCTTTTTTCTATTGTAAACTTTAAAACTTTTGTATTCTAGTACAAGTCACTATCAAAGCCACCCGTAGCTTGTTGCATCCTTTTCTCAAGGATCCCAAGGTGGTCTCTCTATATATAGTTGTTTCTCTCTCACACCAAGGGTGGTGGAAAAAATACATATTGTCATAGGAGCTTATAGATTTAGTCTTTGATTCTGAGGAATCCATGTTTCTTTGAATGTACTGATATTGGAGGTTTATTAATAAAATATACTAAATTTCCATGTATATTTCTTATTGTCTTCATGTATGGTTTTGATTTCCTTGTATGTTTAAATTTGCAAAGCACTTTAGGCATATCTTTCTACAAGGTGGACAGTGGGGTTGAAATTTGAGTTCCTTTCAAGGAAGGGATAAATCTTGAATGAGGTCTCTAAGATTTTTGTGTTCATACATGAATTAGATGATATGATTTATGCATAAGAGGGTAATTTGCAAGGCATCTTATCTGGGGTTTGGGTGTGTTTGATTTGAGAGATTTCCTGTAGATGTTCATTTATTGACTTTGATGCCCTAGGATTAGGCACTGGTCTATGCTTATTTTGCAATTGTTTTCACCATCAATCAAATTAAAATTTTTTACTCTAAACTATATGAATTATATGATTAGATCTGTATCAATTATATAGGTCATAGTTGTGATATTTGAAGAATCCAATCTAGAAAGGTAATACCCACTTGAAGCTTTAAGCTCAAAGAGAAGAAGGATTGAAAATCCTTAATACCTTAGTATTGATTATTGCTGATGCATCTATTGGGATTGCTAGAGTTATAAATCAAAGTTTTCTGATTGAGTTTTGATCATCTGCAATTTTGAGTACTAACACAACTAACAACAAATCTCCCTCCAAATGCATATTTCTTATATCAAGTTGTTTTGCTAAACTGTTGCGCAGAAGCCTTAGCCACAGCATTAGTTCCCTCCCTTAATCTTATTGTTGCACATGCCACAACATTATCATTGCAATCTCTAATGATTGCCCATGCTCCTGAGGGCCTGGATTCATTTTTGCAGCCCCATCAAAATTTTCCTTAAACTATCCCTATTCTAGGCATTTTCCCTCCACCTTTTCTACTACTTTCTTTCCATGCACCACCAACTCCCTGGTCCTTGATCTAATCTTAATCCCCGTCCAACTCCTTTGAATGAGCCTATCCTTATTAGTATAATGTATTAGAAAATTTTGTTTCCTTGAGGTAATCACTCACATTACCTCCTCAATACCCTAATCAATCCTTCCAAAAGTCTTTTCAATGACTCCTTTAGCTCTTGAAATAATATCTTGTTTCATTCCTTCCAAATCTCCCAAATCACTAGGGCTGGACACCTTCCAAATACTTGAAAGTGTTGTTTTACCACCAATTCTCAGCCAACTCTCAAAAAATGTCGTTATTGTATTTTTCCTTGGCCCTAACCAACCTAATTTATTTTGTACATGATCCCAATATTGCCTTCCAATTGGGCATTAGACTAAGAGATGATCCACAGTCTCTTCATTTTTCCTCCACATCACACACCTTGAAGGACTAGCAAACCTAAACCCTTTCCATCTTTCCCCAGTTAAAAATCATTCTTTCATTGCTAGCCATGCAAAGGAGCTTGCCTTTGGCAAATAGTATTTATGCCAACAAAGGTCCTTGGCAAAAAATAAATCATCCATGTTCAAGTCTTAAAGATCATAGCCCAACTTAACTGAACGCCTATCAGAGACCGACCCACACCAAATTACGTTATTTACATTTTCAGTCAATACCACTTTTCTCAACTTAAAGATTTCTTCCATGAGTCTTCTATGTTCCTACGTTAGACCTTCCTTAGCCACCTCCTTCCACTTTCACTCCATATCTACTTGTCCCTATGAAAGTTCCATGTAATCTCTAACATTTTCCCCCCAGCTTTGGAAAAAAATTCCTTCTAAGGGAGGTAATTAATATTATCCCTTAATGTTGGTAGTCCTTCCCAAGAATCCACCAAGAACTTGGCCCCCTCCCCATTTCCAATCTTCCATGAAGTGTGATCAGCAATTACAGGCCTACATTAATGATGATATTCCAAATGGTTGAGCCTCTCGGTGGGTTTCTAATTGTAAAAATTTTGTCATCCTCTGTGTTATCAAGATGTTTTTCCCTCAGTATTTTAACCCATAATTGGTTACTACATGCATACATATTCCACACCAGCTTTTCTCCAAGAGCTTCAATCATAAGATGTCACTCCCTCAAATCTGCACCACCATAATCCTTAGATCTACAAATCTTATCCCATGCTAGAAATGGAATTTTATCCTCCTCTGTCATTCCATTCTAGAAGAATTTACGCATCCTTTGTGCTATAATCTTAATTACATTTTTTAGAATTTGCAAGCATGTCATAGAGTAAATAGGCAAGATCAAGACCACCACCTTAACCATTAAAATCCTCCCAGTCGAGGTTAACCATCTACCTTTCCAGCCATCCATTCTCCTAAAACAATTATAAATCAACTCCTTCCATAACTCAAATTTATTTTTTCTAGTGAATAAAGGGATACCTAAGTACTTACTTGGGAGAGACTCCTGTCTCATTTCCAGAATCCTACAAATGCTTTCTTGCTTTCTTTGTGTTGTGTTGAAAAAGAAAATCTCGAATTTCCTCAAATTAATGAATGGAGGCTAAATTTTCTTTCATTGTTTTAGCTTCTTGAATAGAGGCTTCCCCTACCAAGAAAGTATCATCAACAAACTGCAAGTGAGAGATTGGATCTACACCTCTAGCAATCTTAATGCCTTTCCAAAACCCTTGTTCTCTTTTCTTGGAAATCAATCTACCCAATACCTCAACCATAATAATAAAAAGAAAGGGGGATAGAGGGTCACCTTGTCAGGTTCATTTTTTCCTTTCAAAGAAACCTTGTGGACTTCCATTCACAAGGACATAAAATCTTGGAGTTTCAATACAACTCTTAACCCAATCTACCCAATTATCACAAAAGCCAAATTTCCTCAAAACTTGCAATAGAAACCCTATATCGATATCATCATAAGTTTTTTTAATATCCAATTTGACCATCATCTTCTCTACCTTTGAGCATTTGATCAAATGGACTGCCTCATAAGAAATTATAACACCTTCAAAAATTGACCTGCCTAGAGAAAACCCACTTTGCTCAATAGATACAATTGAATCTAAGACCGACTTCAAACGATTAGCCATAACCTTTACAATAATCTTGTAAGTTGTTTTACATAAATAAATAGGCCAGAAATCCTCAAATGTTATTAGCTCATCTCTCTTTGGCACCAGCACTATAAAGGTGTCATTCAAATTTCTAAGAATAAGACCATCTTTTATGGCCTCCTCCACCACCTCTCATAAATCAATAGCAAAAAATATTCCATAACTGTTGAAAGAAAAGTGTTGGAAAACCATCTGGACCCGAGGCTTTATCACTTCCTAGACCCCATAAAGCCTTTTTCACCTCCTCTATAGTGATGTCTACTATAAGCATTTGACTCTAAGCCTCTGAAATATATCTTGTAATTACATCCAACAAATCATTCACAAGACTAGCCTCTATCACCCCCCCAATCACTTGAAGTCGAGAAGAATCTTACCGCTTCCTCATTAATATTAACCCTACTAGTGAGTTTATCCCCATACTGATTCTTTATCTTAAAAATCATATTATTTTCTCTTCTTACTTTGATTGCATTGTGAAAAAACTTTGTATTCCTATTGTCATCCTTCAATTATATCTCCATTTCCTCCCTCGCTAGTACTTCAGCATAATCCTCATTCAGCTTCTTTTCCTAAAGAAAAACCATTTCTCTCATCCCCTCCTCTATCACCCTAGAGTGTAGCTCACTTAAAGCTTGTTCAATTTTATATTTTTTCACAAAGATATTCTTATAATGTTCCTTGTTTTAGTGGTTTAATTGCTCCTTCAACCATTGCATATTCTTAAAGAAGATAAAAGTCTTCTTACTAGTGCATTTTGGGGTATTTTCCCACCAGTCTTTAATCATTTTTTGAAAGCCTTCAGCTCGCAAACACATTGCCTCAAATTTAAAGGGGCGTTTATCAAGGGTTTCCTCCTCTTGAATCCTTGGACTAATAGGATAGTGATCAGAACCTGTAATAGGAAGGATTTCTGCCTCACACATCCATTGTTCTTGAGCCCAATCCCCCTTGGAAGGAATTGGTCCATCTTTTCTGCTATATTTAAAACACTCGTCCTCCTATTTGTCCAAGTGAGGTCCCCCCGCTTTAAAGGAAGCTCCCACAATCCATTATCCATTACAAATTTGTTAAAATCCTATTCACTTCTTCCCGACCAGCCTTTCCCTCTCATTTTATCATTCAGACCTAAAACAACATTAAAATCTCCACCTAGAATAAATATTTGATCACTATTTTTAGATAAAATCTGTCAACTCCACCCACAAGGCTCTTTTCTCATTTCAATCATTAGGGCCATACACATTTAAAATAGAAACTCAAAACTATAGTTGCTTAAAACCAACCTTAACCCACTTTTGCCTAACCACATCTAACTCCACAGTACTCTCTTTCCATAGGATCCCAAGATCCCTCGATGCTCCATCTACGCTACTCAAAGCACATTTCCAACTTCTAAATATATTTTCAAACCCTTGAAAGTCCCCCTCCTTCACTTTTATTTCTTGTAACAACACTAGATCTGGTCTTGTCTAATCAAAACAACGCTTGATCAGACGCAACTTGTCAGGGGCATTATAGCCCCTGACATTCCACGAAAAGGCCTTCATTACTCTTGGGAAAAGGCTATGTCTTTTCCCGATCTCAAGAGTTTTCTCTACCCTGGAGCAGTTCCATTTATAGCTAGTCGAAGCTGATTACTTTTCCTACCCCTCTTTTTCTTTTCCCCCACTTTAACCTTACTATCTATTGTGTTAGTTTGATCTAACGTCCTTTTCTCTACCACCCCTAGCTTCTCCCCAATTCATTTACAAACTTTGAATCTGAGTCAATCCCCTCCCCGCTTGTTTCATTCACATCCTCAATGAAGCTCTTAAGATTCCTTATCGATGATATAAGAATATCCTTAAACTGCTCCTCCTTCTCCTTGCTACTACTTCCTTTTCGAGACTCCTTAATTTGTTCGCTCTTGTCCAAGAACATTGCTCTTGACAAGACACAGTCCTCCTCTGGTTTACAAGATTTATCTATTACTTTTTTATCTTTAGGGCTCTCATCCCTTCCAATATCCTACACCTCTAAGGCAACCGCCTCTTTGTTTTCGTCCATCTCTTGATTTACACTCCTTGAAGGACATCTCGCTTCTGCATTCAACTTCCTCAGTTCCGTTATTTTCCTCTTAGGGCTCTCAGGCTCCCGCATACTAATATTATTCTCACTCACCCCTCAATTAAGGTGCAAACATTCCCTTTCAAACTACTCCACTACCTCCCTTTAATGGTTCACTTCCCAACTTGAAACAACCTCTAGTTCTATAGGCCTATTAGTCATTCGTTGTTCCATATCCCTAAGCCCTTCTTGCATTACCCTGTTCCAACACTCCTCCTTTTCCTGAGAGATCCTTAAAACCTCTTGAACTAGAGCATCCTCCATTGGTTCTTTCCCTTTTTCGGTCATCCCACAACACCCATCATCATGGTCCTCCCCTAAACATTTAGTGCAGAACTTGAGCTCCCCATCCATTTCCAGTTTTTGACGTCGAGTTCTCTTGGTGGTATTCAGCTCTATCATTTATGGAAGCATATGACATGAGTTCCATTTTATACAAAGTTTTGGTACATATGAAAATCATTTTTATCTACAACTCCCTTCATCTTGACAAATTCCTCCAATTTATTCCCTATTATCTTCAGAGTTTCTTCATTCCAATATTAATGTGGTAAATATTTTAAGCTAATCCAAATAGGCATCTCCATTACCTTCTCTTGTTGTGGGTTAAAATTCTACTCCCATCTTTTTAAATAAAAGTCCTTCCCATCCATCATATATGGTCCACTATTCATGATCCATTCTCTATCCTATTTATACATAGAGATTACCATGAAAAAACCATTTTAAGGGTTTCTAAGGCACTAACCTCACCCCACTGACGATCACACTATGCCTTTATTTTGGCATAAGTTGGCCAGTGCCCTCCCCATTTCAGGAAAAAAGCATGATCTTGTAAGTAGGTTATCGATTCACTCCAGGATTCATTGATAACCTGCACTGACATCGTCACATTATGATCATCCTTTGAAAAGAGTTGGGTTTGAGGGTCGATCATTTGAACTGGTTTTGGATGCCAAAACTTCTTCTCAATTTGACTAAAATCAACCCGATCCATTTTAAATGGCACTCCCAATCCATTTTGGTTTCCCTCCCTTCCCAACTCTAGTAGCATCTTTCTACTCCTCCCATACCTACTTGGGATCACATTTGAAGGCCCACGAGCTCTTTCCCATTTATGCTCATCCAAACTCCACCCTCGACAATTTTGGTACTTGGAATCGATCTTCTTGTTGAAGGGCCAATTGGGTTTATCTCCATTCTCATAAGTAAAACTCGAGTGTTGTCTAAACGCTCCAAATCTCTGCTTTCCTACTCCTACACGATCAACATTCCTGTGTTGCCCCCTTTGTAACCAATTTGACCATTGTAATCCTACTTGTTGCTCTGTCTGCATATAATTATATATAATATTAGATAATTATTTTTCAAAGTGTAAAATGATAATAAGGAATTAAGTATAATGATAATAAGAATATAAATAAAGATGTAGTAAAATAATAATACAACACAAAAGTTTAAAGATAAGTAAAATATAAATAATAAATTTATCTAAAATGTTAAATATTAATTTCAAGTTACTTTATTTAAAAGTTATTTTATTTTATTTTTCTATTTTAACTTAGGATTAATTTATATATTACATTCAATATAAATTTATCTAATATAGATGTGTTACCATATGTTTTCTAGATATCGATATAATAGTTTGACACAATAAAAAATGATGCTAAAAACTTTGACACAACTATCAAAAGCTTATATTTATATATAAGTTTTGTTTTAAATATAAGTTATATAATATAAATCATCCTCTCTATCCTTCATAAGTTTATTTATCTCGCAATCTCCCCTTCTTTCTATTCTTAGATCATATTCACCTAAATTCTATAAGTTATCGTAGATATATAAATCATCTCACTAATACTATATCATAATTTTTAGTTTCTTTAGAGTTATATCACTAATATTTAGTTGCCACCATTATGTGTAGCCTAATGACCCTTATTGTATTCCATGAGGTCAAATGTACCTACAATTTTTAATGCTTAAGAGGGGTTGAAATTACTTTTGAATTGTTGATCTCAATTGAAATCAATGACTCGAAATAAAATTTGGGCATCATGAGCACTACACACTATAGGCACATTTAATCTCTCAAACTACAAAAAGGTCTATTAGATTATTTTTTATTAATAATATAAGATCTATCTTTCTATCTATAGCTCTCATTCTCTCCCCCTTCTCCCTATTACAAATATAACATGCATCTATTGATAATGGAGCTCAACCATCTTCTTAATTATTGTGATAGTTTGTTGTTAATATCTGTAAAGTCAAACTAAAATAATTTGTGAACAAAATGTGTTTTGTACAGTCAAACTATTATTACAAGTTGTTCTATTATATGTGAAATATTTTTAATTAAAAAAACAATTTTTATTTTATAGTAAAATATTAGTATTGTTCTATTTATTACATTTTATATTAGAAATAATATATATAAATATAGTATAATTTGTAATTAATATATAATATGATATAGTGCAATATTTAATTAATATATATTATAATGAAAACTATTAAATACAAATATTAAAAAAAATTTAATAATTAATATATTTTTATATAGAACAAATTGAATTAGCATATAAACAGTATGAAGATAAGCTTTTAAAAAATGAAATCCAAACTTTTCTTCTAGATTATCAACCCATAAGCATAAATATATGTAAGACAAGGACTAATTAGTAAATAAGGAGTGATGGAGAACATAACTATAATAGTTTTCTCATATTTGCAATATAATAGGGTTTAAACAGATAAAGCTAAAAAATGAGCGTTCTCTAAAGTTTACATCTTTTGTTTAACACTTTTGAATGATTTGAAAGAATTCATTTGGTATGCAATTGTCCTTAACATTATGAACTATGAAAGTAAGCTCTAAGATTTTAAAAAATTGAACTTAATTAATTTTAATATTTACATTTTTGTCAATTACTTGATTTCATTTGCAATTAATCAATCTCATTTCATATCACTTTAAGTGTTAATAATTATATTGGACATGAGGTTTATTTCCTTTTCTAAATTAGCAATCACGTATAATCCAATGTTACACGTGTATTGTGAAGTTCCATTTCGAATAATGATCATGGAAGGTGACAGACGTATAAAGGTTGGACATTGAAATATGTTGACCATTTTATATTGCCAATTTGGAAATCAAATTTCATACTCATTGTGTTGACATATTTTGATGTGGTTCATCTTAATTAACTAGAACAATGAAGGCGAGTGGTCTCCAAGTCTAGAATATCATTGACTTAATTTAAGATTTAAACAAAATTGATACAAGATAAGAAAATGGGGCTTAGATTATCCAAAAAAAACTTGTCTTTTTATATGGGTGGATGCTGCTATAAAGGTGGCTATATCTATTCCCAATCTCTCTCTCTCTAACTCTATATTACTCCATCTTTATTAATCACTTCCTAACTCTATATTTATATTTCTCTCCTTCTTTCTCCGTCTCTATATGATTATCTCTTTCATTTCTATTTATCCCTCTCCTCTTCATTTCCTTCTCCATATCCATATCTATCTCCATCCTCCTCTATCCCTATCTCCTTACTTATCTTCCTCACTCACTTGGTATTCCCCACCCCCTCTATCTCTCCCTCAACTACTACTACTACTACTTATCCCTATCTCCTTACTCTCTCTATCTCTCCCTTTTACTATCCTTACCTGTCCATCTCTCACTCTGTCCCTATTGCAAACATAACATGAGTCCATTGATAATGGAGTCCAATTTAGAGGCTTTGTTTTGATAATGTTTTGATCTCCAAAGTGGATGTGTAGCTTATTTAAGTTCAGTTCTCAACTTAGACCCTTGTTGGACAAACAATATCATTTGTTGATTAGCCTACATAAAATATCCTCGTGTATAGCAGAAATCTATGCAAAAAAATATACCAAATTTTTTCCTAATTGACAGCTCTTCGGTGTACCCATTGCACACTAAGGTGCAATTGCTAGTTTAATTGTGATGAATAAAACAAGAATGTTAATTTAATTAAATTATAAAATTATTTAATTAAAATTTAAAAAAAAATCAATTAAATAATAAAAATCATTTGATTAATTTTCAGACCATGTTGTACTGGTATAAAGCATGAATAAGTTATCACACTTTTACTGAATAAAGCATGAGTAAGGTATAAAAAGCATGAATAAGTTATCACAGTTTTACTGAGACCATGTTGTACTGGTATACAAAACGTCACTTTAAAATTAGAACTGTATACCATTACTCTTACCTGCCCATTGCCATTCAATCTTCCCTGAAGGAGGCTCCATGAATTTCCACAGGCACAGAGATGATTATTGCTATGATACCATGCTAAAATGGTGAGCACACACAAAGATTTTGTTCCATGTGACTATTAAAAACAAAAAAAAGGCTAATATGTTGATTGAACTCTTCACGATGATAGCTTTTTGCATTGTCATGCCTTTTAAAAGTCTTATGTTTCTTGTATAACCATCTACAAGAATGTAACTTCCCAGCAAACCAACTAACTATTAATTGTTTAAACTGTAGACTATATAAACTTGCTAAATGTAATAACCTACAGTTTATAATCTTACAAACTCTGAAAAACATTTGCATCTTCTAAAACATCGATTGTTTTGGCTTGAAAGAAGGTAAAAGTTATGACATGAAGACAGTCACTCTTACAACATAGAAATTTATGAATTAGAAAATGAAAATGACAAATATAATTGGAGAAGCACTATTATACATGTATACTTATTATTAATTATTTACAACATGTACAATGAGAACCAATATTAAAGTCGGAGAATACAATTCACCCAAAATATGTACCCAACAATGTATCTAATTTAAAAATTCCTTTCTAGATAGTACCCAAATTTAAGTCTCAATAAAATTCACCAGAATATTCCACTTTGTTACTGCAATTAAAAAATCAACATGATATCAAATATGAATTAACCCATTGAATTTGAATTTGTCTCTCCAACTCATTATCTGCCTCTTCTTGCACACATAAAAATTTTGCTTCCTATGTTGTTTCTTGAAGGTTGACTCTAACATTTCACATATATTGCTTGCATTCTAGTGGATATTGACATATCCAAGCCCTTTCACAAGAAAGTGGCTTTGATAGTGGGAGTGGACCTTGGACTCGTCTACTTGACTATGAGGACCTCCCCTTCCAATGCTTTTCTATTGGCCACTTGGTTGTTGAGTGCTTATTCTCCAAGTGCAAAGGTATAATGATGTTATGGAAGTATTCATGCCACTAACTCTCTATCTAATGGTTCCTCTCAAGATGTTGATTTTCATGCTAATGGTGTGACTCTATCTAACCCCACCCCTACTACTCCATCAGCTCCTATTGGCGAGTCTCTACCACCTCTTGTTCCAAATACTAAACCTGATATGCCTACAACTTCAAATCTACTTCAATATACCCAAGTAGTGGTTGTTCATCTTGATAACTCTGCCTTGACTTCAATTGTTCCCACTACACACACAGATGGACCTTCTCAAGTAGAATCTTGCCCTACTTCTTGTTCTAAGGACACAAAGGATAGTATTTCTTGGACTGTGATACGAAGGCAAAAGAGAGGTCTTCCCACATTTATCTCTCAATCTCAAATTAGAGCAAAGGGAGAGAGAGATTAAATAGAGTTAGATCTAGCATCATTTAGGTTAGATTCCTAGCATCCTTATTGGCTATTTATGGTTGTTTTGCTTAGCAACTTTGTTGTAGCTTTGTTTTCTCTATTCGTGTAAATGGTTTGTTTTGTTTATCTGATATCTAATGGTACTCATTTCATTAGCCTAATGGTTATTTCATCATAAATGGATTTAGGCCCTTTCAAAAACCCACTTTTATCAATATCAAAACATAATATCAATATGGTATTCAAATCTAGACTAAGTATATCCCCTCAATAAATCCAACACTATAAATAAGTACCAACTTCCAACCTAAAAACAAGAGTTGGTTAAATATACGTTTTTAGAATGGGTAAACTTTAAAACAAAAAAATGAGCCATATATAAGATCTTTTTGAGGACATTGATGAAAGCTAAAATTACTGTAAGTAATGTTTGCAAAAAAAATACTTATCTTTCCACCACACTAAAATGCAAACTGGTGTATAAACAAAAGATGAATAACCTCCTATGACTACAAGACAACATTGAGCTCTCCACTCCAAACATTAAAAACAGCTGAGAAGCCGGATTCGCCTCTACAGGCCCTGATCCGGGTCCGGGTCCAGATTCACGGACCGGTCTGTGCCGGATCCGGGCAGGGTCCGTGCATGAACCCTGCCCGGATCCGGCGCGGACCCGGGGGGATCCAACGCGAATCCTCAAGGATCCCGCGTGGATCCATGCGAATCCCCAGGGACCCACGGCCTATGAAGGCATAAAGCACTTAATATGCCATTTTTTATTTTTTATTTTTTATTTCATCTAACCCTAAATTGATAGGAGGATTTATACAAATATAACATTTAAGTATAAGTTTAATCAAACTTATACTTTAAGTTATATTTGTATAAATACATTCCAGGATGTTTGAGATAGGTTTCAGCTTCATAGGAGTTAAGATGCAAATTCTAGATTTTGGGGGTTTTCGAAAAATTTCAGACTTAGCCAAATTTCAGGATTCAGCAAGCCTTCAGCAGGGTTACCTCCCACAATCCATCATGGCTTTCGAAGGTCAAATTGAAGCTGGAAAAAGGATTCTCAAAGGGTTTTAACTCGTTTTATCACAAATCACTTGGTTTCAACCCCATCTCTATGACAGACTTAGCTTAGCTCTCCCCCAAATCCCAGTCAGACATGACTTCCCAATAGGTCAAAATCACTCAAACCTCATTTGCCGGACCTAGGGACTTGAAAACAGCCACCAACAAAGACTACCTAAGACCTAGTTATGAAGACTTTGACATTTGGCATTGATCAATGATCAAGCATCATAGATTCATAGTATGAAATGATTTAGTTTTAGAATTATGTATATTTCTCTTATATTTTTGGATATATTATATATATATATATATACACACACACGAATCCTTACGAATCCAAAACGGGAAAAAAGAAATTCACGAATCCACAAACCAGATTCTCGAACCCGAATCCGTCCCCGAATCCGAATTGGTAACTTAGAAAAACAGTACAAATTGACCTCAAAAGACACTCTTATGGTTAATAATTATTTTGACACTCTTGGCTATCTCATCTAAAATTTATTAAATGATAATAGCCATGAAAGTCTTATCACACTATAAAGAACACTGAAAGAATGCTAAATAATAGCTCTAACTACATATACATGTGTAACGTATGGTCAAAAAAGACTATAATAACTACACCTGTTGGCCATTTGATAGCACCTCTAGGTGCTTTTACTAGCTTCTAAAATTATTTAACTTTCAGGTATACTGAGATAACCAAGATCTTCAAACAGTTCGCATTTTATACTAGAAAGGTTACAGGAATCCAACACACAATAGCAGCTATATACATGCTTTTAGCCTTTTTATGGATGGCTTATTCACAGTCTACATTTGTTGGTCTTGGGTCCTTAAAATAATGTAGACAATGCCACATAGAAAACAACCATGTGATCGCCTTCGCACCATGTAAATAACAGTAAAGAAGAATCATTTAACATCATGTCAAAATCTGTCATACAACTGTCCTCGCAGCGTGAACATGAAATTTATTGAAATCATTCACAAGGTGAAGCGTCTTTTAATATTATAATCAGAATCAATTTGCTTTCCAATAAAAAAAAATTTTAAAGTGTCCGTTCCATTTTTCTATTTTACATGAATGTATGAGTGTCTTCCACCTGTCTTGAGATGTAACTGCATCAGAATTTGCATATGGAAAGACTAAAACTTTAAAAAAATAAAACAAGTGCAGTAATAGCAGCTCCGCTCATACTTTTAAAGTGACCTACGCTCCATTTTGTTGATCTCATTTCCTTAAAGCCAACTTCGAAGCAACTTGCTCTTTATTTAACAGCAAATCATATAAAAGTGGCCTTGTTCAGGTTTTCTTTAACAGGTCAACAAGAGTATAAACTGCAGGTTCAGGATATATAAAGCAATCAGAACTGAGAATATACAAGTTCTTAACTGCCAAAGACATTTAGGAATCCCCAGGACATTGCATAGATGGCTGGCCATCCCCTGTCATTTCCTCTTTTATTTTTGCTGCCATACCAGGGACATTTCCTATGCAAACGGACAGCGGGGGAGGGTGTTTCCTAGCTGTCCCCACATCTCTAAAATATTTCTGGTGAGGGGCAGGGTCAAAAGATGTAGAGGCCATGTCCAGGGGTACATAGTTTTTTAAGCTATCTTTTATCCTTCCATATCATCAGCACATCACACAACAAATCTAATCTAAATCATTTAGAGTGAGATTCGTTACCGCCCACTAGAAATTAAGTTGCAATCCACAACAGTTATGTTACAATAAATAGATCATCAATCCTAATCCCAAGCATCCTTCGTATCCATGAAAGTTTTAAAAAACATAGTAGCTATAAAACAATGGTTACCCAAAGACCCGTCCCTCACCCCCTGAGACACATCTCCAATACCACAGACGTCTCTGGAAAATCCCAGACGCACAAGGTTCTTCTGGCTGCCATCTCTCACCATTTCTGAAGTCTCCCGACCAGAAATTGACATTTCTTGCCAGAAAACTTAGGATAAAATGGAAAGGCAAAAAAGGAAGGCAAATAAATAAAATAAGCCTGGATAATGTTTCATGCTGATATTTTGGATGATAAAAACATCCATGAAAAGTTATAGTAATTGGATCTATTGACAGTGTAGACTTTTTGAGAGAGACATAAATAGTTGTATGACTGACTTCCTGTCATTGTAATGGTTTAAAGGGAAATTGTCTTTACTATTTACTGCTCTTGTATGACTAATTTACTATTCTTATTTTCAACGTTCTCTGTCATGATATTTTCTGAAAATTATTAAATCATATTAGAAAAAATTGGCATATCCAAGTACCCCGTCTCCTATTTTTGAAAATTAGCCATACCTCCTATTTTTTTAAATTAGCCATACCAGTACCACTACTAGTCTCCTACATCTCCAAGTACCCCCGTCGTAACTATGTATAAAACTAAAAGCAAATTATATACTGAAGCTAATAGATGGACAGAAACTCCTAAAATCACCACAAGATATATGCAATACATTATAAAATGAATATTAGACATAACTAGGTAGATGATTGCAGCAATAGCCAAGTTCACAAAATCCTAAACCAATATAAATTATAATTAAACAAGGTTTGGAGACATTGCTCTAAAAAGTAAAAACTAAATGCTTAGAGAAACAAGTGAACAAAAATACAACCTTGAGTCGAATTAATTTTATCTATATATTCAGATAGGTCATTAAAACCAAATGAACCTAGAGAGGACATCACAAATCATCATCAGGAGCATATATATAATGAGCTATAATTTATGGTACGTGAGTTTGTATACACAAAGAATGATTATTGGGGGATGGCTTGTCCTGTCCTTGGGCATTCAGCAAACCAGACCTGCACGCAAATCCTTTTCTTCCATCAGGGCAAAAGAGATGGACAATGTACCTAAGCCTGCCTAGCAACCTCCGAATAATTAGGCATAGGAAAATCCTGGTGGTGATTTGCACAACCAAGCCCTCGGCTATGTTTGAGTTCATTTAGCTTTTTCAAGCTGCCTCAAGATATCGATTTAACTTAGAGAGTGTGATTTTTCATGCAGTACGGTTCTTGTACGAAGAAGGATTTTTGATCAAATGAGTTGACAACTTGACAGAAAGGGTATATGCTATAAAAAGAGTGTTATTGTATAAACTATGATATTTTAATGGTGGCAAGGATAGGGCATGGTGTTAGAACCTGTTTTCCATGAAGTCTTGATATGGGAGGATGTGGGGACGGATCTTGGGGGCAGGGTGACCAAGCGACTAGATTTAGAGTGAGGTTTGGGATCCTGATTTGGGTAGGGTCCATAAACCTTCATCTAGCTTTTTCAAGCTGCCTCAAGATATCGATTTAACTTAGAGGGTGTGATTTTTCATGAAGTACGCTTCTTGCACAAAGAAGGATTTTTCGTAAAATGTGTTGACAGGAAGGGTATTAAAGGAATTTTACTGGATAGACTAAGATAATTTAATGGTGGCAAGGATTGGGCATGGTGTTAGAACATGTGTTCCATGGAGTCTCGATATGGGAGGCTGCTGGGATGGATCTTTGGGGCAGGGTGACCAAGCAACTAGATTTAGAATGAGGTTTGGGATCTTGATTTGGGTAGGGTCCATAAACCATTAAGGTTAGGTTTAGTGGCCTGAAAATTAAAAATTGCCAGATTTTCTTTGAAAATGTCATTTTTTCCAAGCTGTTTGACAAATGGGATGGCTGTGCATTTCTGGTGCATTTAAGAGACAACGACAAGTCCACTGAGAGGCCCAGGGATGTCTTAGTGTCTCCTTGCAATCACCAAAACAGCGGAAAATCCTAGAAACGCACCCTAACAGGCAGTGGCGGTAGAATGACTTGGGGCGTTACCCTGGAGTCCCCAGATCCCAGGGAGTCCCCTGTCCCAAAAACAGCTGCATTATCACAGGAGGTCATCCCATGGATCACTGACTAAGAACAGTCTTCTTTACTGATATTGTTGACACTGAAGCATACCGGACACATATGTTCCAGAAGTGAATTCAGCGAGATATGAAATACGGTACTTACCTGTCTGCGAGGAAAAAAACTGAATTCTAAATTCATTTCATCCATTAAATCATTTTATCTATTATTTTTTCTCATGGTTTTGAGGTAGTGAAAATATATATAAAACCAACTTTTCTAGATGATGATCCTGATGAGGAAAAATATCTGAATTCTAAATTCTGATTTTACTATATGGGTGCATAGAAATCTTCAGGAACAAAGCTATTGTTTGCATGGATTCAGGACAAATGGATGGATGCTCAGAGTAGACCTCTCCACTAACTATCTTTTTGAAATTTTGGAAAGTTTTGTTGTATTTCAATATATGTTAGTGCCACAAGGATAAATGTTCAAAGACTCTTTCTTCCTTGATTAATGGTTTCAGTTTAAACAAATTAAGCATCACATTTTGGCCATAATTTCTATAAAAGCTATCCTATGGAGTCGTGGACAAAATATTCTTGACAAAAAATTCAAGTTCTTCAAGCATTCATACCATTTATGTGTGAATTGCTTCACTGTTTTTCCCCAGTGCAGGTAAGCTATTTTTTCTGATAACCATGGGATTTCAAGTGCATGGTAAGTGCAATTCCTGACAGACCCACAGGTCCAGATCCGGACCTTGCCCGGATCCAGCATGGACCCTCAAGGATTCTGCGCGGATCCACGCAGAACCCCAGGGACCCTTGGCCAGGCAACTTGAAAAGTTCAGGGGTGGGAGGATTTATACAAAATATAACATTTAAGTATAGGTTTTATTCTTAGACTTTAAGTTATATTTGTATATGCTATAAATACTTTCAGGATGTTTGAGATAGGTTCCAACTTCATAGGAGTTAAGATGCAGATTCTAGATTTTGGGGGTTTTCGAAAAATTCCAGATTTAGCCAAATTTCAGGATTGAGCAAGCCTTTAGCAGGGTTACCTCCCACAATCCATCATGGCTTTCTAAGGTCAAACTGAAGCTGGCAAAAGGATTCTCAAAGGGTTTTAACTCGTTTTATCACAAATCACTTGGTTTCGACCCCATCTCTATGACAGACTTAGCTTAGCTCTCGCCCAAATCCCAGACAGACATGACTTCCCAATAGGCCAAAATCACTCAAACCTCATTTGCTGGACCTAGGGACTTGAAAACAGTCACCAACAAAGACTACCTAAGACCTAGTTATGAAGACTTTGACATTTGGCATTGATCAATGATCAAGCATCATAGATTCATGCTATGAAATGATTTAGTTTTACAATTATACACACGAACCCATACAAATCATAAAGGGAAAAAAAATTCACGAATCCACAAACCAGACTCTCGAACCCGAATCCGTCCCCAAACCCGAACCGGCAACTTAGATGCTACATCACCCGGGTGCCCTAGATGCACTTTTTCTGATAACCATTGGAATCGTGAACATAGACATATATAATATGGCTTATTTAAGATTTATCAGATATCTTGATCAATGGTGAAGTATCATATTATCAAACGATTTAATTTTGTATATTTCTTGCATTTCTTTGCATATATATATATATATATATATATATATACACACATCCAAAATCCAAAAAAAAAATCGCACATCTGCGCACTCGATTCTCGCACCTGCATCCACACCTGAATTGGCAACTTAGTGAATTAGACTAGATGACCTATTTTTCATTCAAACCCATCCACTGTTTTACACAAACAACACTTTATATGTGTTGAAAAGGTTCATGATTAAAAATCAAAATGAGAGTTTGGAAATTGAAAATTAAAATAAGATTGTATCACCTCGTAGGTTGGAATAATGCTATGCTCTAGAAAATTAAATATTTCGAGGTGTTAAATTTGAGCTCAATCTAGATAAAGGAAATCATTGTGCTTGTTAAGATATCAACACTGTAACATTCAGGTCATTTTGAATTAGATTATGATTGCATTTGCCTTGCCTTGCATGTTAATATATATTAATACCATTATATGTAAATAATCAAGTGGTAGTAGGACCCCAAGCAGATGCTTAGTTGATTTTTGTACTAAGCACTGTTGAAATTTTAGGGTCAGCGGTTCTATGATTTTTTTCCCTACTTAGGTTATGGTCTCATATTAACATTTCTCAATGAGCACTGTTGAGAAAATTGAACAGTCTTTTACAATTATTAAGGGCAAAAAATAAATTGTAGATGCAGCAAATGGTAAAAAATTTAATTGAACCTTTTTTTAGAAATCGGTGGGCAATGATTTGCTTACAAAGTACAATACCAGAAAGGAGATTTTTCATTCCAAAATTAATCCCAAAACCCAACCGTGGAAATCTCAAATGACATCAAGTGGAATTAAAAACTTTAAAGTTAATGCGGGAAATTTTCTAATCCCACCCCACAAACAACTGCTAAGCGCAAAATTCGGGGCTCAAACTTTTTAAAATAAGATTTAAATTTATACCAAACATTGTTTTCCTCCTTCCATGAGACCTGTCTCTCCATAATCTAAATCCTAAAGTCTCTACATTAGACAACACTTTTACTGTAACTCTCCTAGTATAATATATTTGTAATTGTCACATTTTGGAAAAAAAAAATTAAAAGAAGAGAAGACAACAAAATATGCAGTTTGTGACAAATTTCTACGAAGCAGCGGCCCTGTAATTGCAACCCCTTGTCCAAATTCAGCTAAACTTTGAGATCCTAAACTATAGCTGCTCCACACTTTAGAATTAGATATCCAATCATGCGATCTGCTAATTAAAAAATAAATGGAACCACCTGAGGCTAAGAAAATAAAGCAGTTCATGCACTTATAGTTTAGAAAAATTGCTGAGCATTTCAGGGAAGAACAATTTTGATTATGCTAGAAAGAGTCAAATTCTAAGTATGAAGTATTTTTAAGGAAAATAAGTATTTGAATTCATCGCATCGAGACAATAGAATATTTCCGTAGGAAACATGAAGGACCTTGGATTGATCCTGGCTAAAGAAAAAAGTAACAAAAAAGGGAGATGATTAATTAGGCAGAGGGCCAGAAACCATGAATGGCATAACCTGTCTTCCAATTGTCGAGAGAAATGACCCGTTTGACAGCCCAGAAGGAAAGCGCCATGGCCAGCAGCATGAACAAGCGTTGCATGTTCTGATTCCTCACATAAACCAGAAAATGAGTGATAAAAGCCAAAACCAAGCCCACCACGGTGTACAAAAACCCCACGGCAAAACCCTCGGCACCCAGCTGCATGCCCGATCCCTGGAAAAAGAAGACCAATTTGGAGGGATCATTCCTGTCTGCCATAAATAGCGGCATCTTCCTAATAATGTTATACATAGCTCCAGAAACGCTGAAAAAATAGACGAAAATGGAGAAGGAGAGCCAAAGCTTGGGGTCGTGAAGAGGGGTTTGTTGCGTGAGAAGCCTCTTGACCACATAGGGGGCGGCCACAAGCACAACACCGCCCACAAAGAGAAGCTGTTTTTTGGAAACGGGAGAAGGGCGTTCGATCTCCCCTACACGCAAGCCAGTTTGCCCTTCAACAAAAGCGGCCATGCTTTCAGCCGTGCCTCCTCTCGACATATCCATCGCGGGAGAATCCTTCAGATTAGCGTTGCCCGGACCAACAAGCCGGATATGAGGCAGCGAATTGACGCCCATGAGAGCGAAGCTCGCCTGCGACTCCTTGAATTCGATGTCGCAGAAGAAGAGCTTTGTGAGGCCCGGGTTGTTCTGGATGAAGGAGGAGGCCATCAGTTGGAAATCGGCGCTCAGGTCCTGCAACCGCAACTCCGCATTGTCCCTCATCTGCACTGCGTCGAAGAAGATGAACAGCGAGTACGATCGAGATTTCGCCCTCGCCGCATAGCGCTGCAATGACGCATCATCAAGATGGATTACGCCCCCCGCTGACTGTTCCTGCAATTTCACTAACTCCGCCACCAGATCGCCATCCTCCTCCGCGAATGCCACCGCCACTGCCGCCGCGATCATAAACAGCACTGCAATCGCCCTGTTCTTCATTTTCCCCTTTTTACCAAGCTGCTCTGCTGCGCTTCGAGTCAAGCACCAAAATTGCCTATTTTACTCCATTAGGTACTGATCGGGGATTTTTCGGTCTCGCCAAATTTTATTAAGTCGTCCCGTCTTTCAAACGTTTTGTTTTTCTTTTCACCCGTCTAGGTAGATTTTTTAGTCCACTGATCCGGAGTTCAGTTTTTTAATAACCCTTTGTTTTCACGTAGTTCCCTAAATACAAAGTGTCTCCATTCAAAATTTTAATTACCAGCAATCTCAATTTGGTGTGTAATAGGTACGTCGAAGAGGTATAGGGTTAAGAGGGAAAAAAATTCTCTATTTTTTGTATACATTTGTGTAGTATAGTGAATTAGTAAACATTTAGTAAATGTTATTATTTATGCAATAAAGATCTCGATGAAGAAGTGATATCTTTAAATCAACTAGCCACCTATTTATATAGATCTAGACATGAGTGAAACATAACCTTTGAATGAAGGACATAATCATGTGCCATTATCAATAGGCTTATGTTGTGTTTGCAATAAGGATAGAGTGAGAGAGAGGGAAGATGGGGAGATATAGGAAAGAAAGAGTGAGAGAGAGTGATCAGGAGATTGAGAAGGATAAGTATAGGTACATTTGTTTATTTTTTGTTTGTTTACTAGTCATTAAACAAAAGTATTTTGAACACAAGAGTGTGGAACCTTAGACATGTACTCCATCTCCTCCTATGTCTTGGGGCTCATCTCTTTGGACAATTTAAAATGACTAGGAAAAGGTGTACTAACTGGTTTTGCATCTTGCATCTGAAATATGTTCAACACCTTTTCTATGTAATCATCACGAGACAATGTCAATGTGTGATTTTTCTTGTCCCTAGTTATTCTCATACCAAGGATTTGTTTTGCTACACCCAAATCCTTCATAGCAAATGACTACATTATAATTTCTATTTAAAGTCATTTATATGTTGCATATTAGACCTGACAACAAGCATATCATTATCATCATCGTCATCATCATCATCATCATCAATGTCAACTTCCGCATGCAAACTACCTCCAGCTGTATCCTGAGCATTGAAGATACCCTCAGTAGAATAATGAAGCAGAACTTTGAGGGCATGAAAGTGACTAATGACAACCTGAGGGCCCTTCTCTCTGTGTTGGAAAGGAACAACAGTCTCATTGTTGTTGAAGATGAAGATAATAAAGGCTCTACCCCTATTGGCCCTGGCTCTTGTACTAGAGCTAGTACAAAAAAGAAGAAAGCTGACAATTCAAAGGAAATCATGGCTCTCCGGGAGTCCATCCAACAATTCGATTTGCTGAAGGAAGACACGGCGAAGTTTATGGAAAAAATGTCTTAGTTATGTTGTTTTTGGTCTTTGCCCCTTTTTTGGTGTGTCGGTCTATTTTTTGTTGGTTGCTTGTGTTGGAGGGTCTCTAATGTTCTATGCCTTGTCCCCCAGCTGTATCTTTTCGCTCTGTGCTTATTCTTCCTATCTTTCTTCCTATTGTAAAGGGTTACTGTTCCCTTCAAAAACTGTTTTATTCTTAATAAAAAATAAGCATATCATCAACCTATATTTTAGTAAGAAGATGGGTGGGAATGGGAGCAGCATGAGCGGAAGAGGGAATGGGAGCAGCACGAGAGGCAGAGGGTCTAGGGTTTGCATTGGTGATGGAGAAGGGGAGGATGTAGAGGGAGGGGAAGGCGGTAGTGATGAAGATGGTGGGGAGGATGAGGTATTTGCCAGCCTCTTTTCCATTGCTGTGCAGCCTCTGTTGATGCAATAGGGTTGCTCGAGAGGCTTCTTCCATGTGAGAGGCTTGTGCTACCTCTACTATAGCGGCAGGGTCGTTCAGGTTCTATTTTTTGGGAAGATCTTTGATCTTTTTGTGCCTCGTTTTCTCAAACCCTTTGTGTTGTTTGCTGGGAGGGGAACTGTGTGTGGTTGCTTTAGTGTTGGATTCTGGTGTGCCTCTCTTATCATTGTTGACCCCTATTCTTTCTTGCTGGATCTTGCTTGGGGTGTTGTTTGTGGTTCTGGGTCTCCTGGAATGCGATTTTCCTGGGACTCTGAGGTGTTTTCCCTGCCTTTCTTTGAGGGTTTGGAGAGAACTATTTTGTTTGCAGGTCTGGTTCTCTTGGTTGCAGGAAGAGTGTGTGTTTTTGTAAATCCCCTGGACTCAAAATGTTTCTCTTATAGGGATGCTTCCCCCTCCATATGTTTTCCTCTTTGCAATACCCCTATTGAGGTGGGGTATTCCCCTATCGAGGTGGGTGTCTCTCATGTGTCTTCTTGGTGGTGGAATCTCTCTATGCCTAAGCTCTCTTCTCGTTTGCTTCCTTTTGAGGTGGAAGATCTTGTCAAGGTGGAGGCTCAGCCTATTGAGGTGGTCTGCAGCTGCTAGGAGGAGTTTGTTGATGGTGCAGTGAGCTCTCTTCCATCTCTTAGTCATGAGATGGCAAGCTAGAATTTGACGGGGCATAGATCTTTTGTCTTTAGGGTGGCTTGGTTTGTGGAGAAGCTTCTCTTCAGTGCTGGAGGTGATCCTTTGAGCTTGATGGGTTTCAAGTATGTTTTTATAGTTGGGGAAGAGGGTTTCCATGGTTTCCTTCCTCTTTTATTTTTTTGGTTTTGTTTGTTGTTGGTGGCTGGTTGGAGCCTTTAGGTGGATGCTGATAATTTTCAAGGGCCCACTCTAAATGCTAGTTGTTTTTGGTTAGGGTTTAAGGTTGGCTTTAGGGCCATGTTCCTCTTTGATGTTGGTATTTTTGGTTCTATGTCCCATATCAAAACCTTGGGTCTTCTTTGGGGAGTTTGAAAAACTCAAGATAACTCAATGATGTAAGGCTTAGGCCTGTTTTCTTGGTAGTTGGGGGCTTTTTTGCTTTATCTTTAGTTGCTGGTAGTTTTCTATCTTTGGGCCGCTGGTTTTAAAATGTTTACTCTTTAGCAGCATTTCATCTTGTTCAAGTTTCAGATTCCTGCCTAAATATGTTTGTTCAGGGTTTCGGGGCCCCTTCAAAACCTATTTTTACCATAATCAAAACAAGCATATCATCAACATATAATAATAGGAAAATATAGCTACCATTATCCAATCTCTTAAAATAAACACAATGATCAGAATGACATCTTGTAACCTTGTTCAGCTATAAAATTATCAAATTTCAAATACCATTGCTAGGGTGCTTATTTCAGCTCATACAAGCTCGTCTTCAACCTACACACTAAATTTTCCTTACCTTTAACCTCGTATCCTCATAGTTGTCACATATAAATCTCCTCCTCCAAATCTCCATGGAGAAAAGTTGTCTTGACATCTAATTGTTCTAGATGCAAATCTTTTGTGGTGACAAGACTTTAAAAAGTTTAAATTGGAATCATTTTAACAACAAGAGAGTCTATCTCATCAAAATCAATACATTTTTTCTGTGCAAAACCTTTGACCACAAGTCTAGCCTTTTATCTTTTCTCGCTTTCATGTTCTTTCGTTAACCTATAAATCCATTTGTTAGGCAATGCTCTTTTACCTTCAAGCAATTCAACTAACTCCCAAGTTTGATTTTATCTCAAGAAATCTATCTCCTCTTTCATTCCTTTCTCCCACATTTTTCTAGTTTCAGCTTGCATTGCTTCTACATAACTTTTTGGTTCACCAAAATTAGTCAATAATACATAATATAATGAAGGAGAATATTGTACAAGACATCTACTTATCCTAGAAGATCTTCTTATTGGATTTTGAGGAATTTGTTATGGTTCTGGTTGTTCAATATTTTTTGGCACTATTGGGATGTCATACAGCGCCATGCTTCTGTGTGTTCCTCTTATTGCTTCTTTCCATGTATTTGATCCTTGTACATGACATTTTCATTGAATATGACATCTCTACTCCTAATGATTTTGTGATTCTCAAAATCCCATAAATGATAACCAAAATCATTAATGACATACCCTATAAAAGTGCACTTCTTTTATTTTGCCTCAAGCTTTAATTGGTTTTCTATATCGATATGGACAAATGCTTCACAACCAAAAGCTTTCAGAAATTAGTAGTTTACCTTTTTCATTGCCAATTCCTCCTATGGAATACCACCATCAAAGGAACTCGAAGGCCCTATGTTTATTAAGTAAATAATAGTCTCTACAACATCTACCCAAAAATGTAATGGCAATCCTACATGCAATCTCATTCTCCTTGCATGCTCCATGATTTTTCTATTCATCCTTTCAAACACACCATTTTCTCGTGGTGTTCTATGAATTGTCTTTTCTCTATGAATTCCATGGTTTGAACAATAATTGTCAAACTCTCTACTGCAGTATTCACCTCCATTATCTAATTCGAGACACTTCAACTTCTTTCTTATCTCATTCTCAACAAGAGATTTCCATTTCTTAAATACTTTAAATACATCATATTTTTTGTAAATGAAATAACCCCAAGTTTTCTTAGTTGCATCATCTATAAAAGTAACATAATAATAAGATCCACCAAGAGATGGTACATGGGTTGTTCCCCACACATCAAAATGCACAAGCTCTAACTTTTCACTTTTCTTTTGCTTCCCAACTCTAAGAAATATAACCCTCTTTTATTTTCCATAAACACAATTATTACAAAAATCCAAATCAACTTGTTTCAAACTTGGCAATAAAATCTCAGAATGGATAAGCTTCATCCCTTTCTCACTCATGTGCCCAAGTCAATTGTGTCATAGAGTTATATCTATTCAAGTGGAAGCTAGGGAAATAGAATAATTAGTATTACTAGTATATAAATGCAATGTACCTACCTTTGTCCCTTTTTCTATTACCAATGAACCTTTAGTAACCTTCCATGAATTTTTTGTTCATGAATACGACTATGCAACCATCACTTCCTAGTTGTCCTTATGATATTAAACTTCTTCTCAAATCAAGAACATGTCTCGCCTATTTCAACATCCATTGATTTCTATCTGGTAATTTTATCTATATGTTTCCCTTTCCAACAATTTTTCATGGTTCATCATCACCTAAATAAACCTGTGCAAAATCACCTTGAACATAGTCTAGAAAATACTTTATATGGGGTGTGGCATGAAAATAAGCCCTTGAATCTAACACCCAAGATTCAATAATATTATCCAAAGAAAAAATCAAAGCATATTGTAACACATCACCTGCTACATTTTCTTTCTTGTTATTTTCTTGCTGTCCATCCCCTTGTTTTCCCTTTTGAGACCAACAATCTTTCTTCAGATGTCCTTTCTTTCCATAATGTTAATACTCCACATTTACCCTAGATTTGGATCTACCTTTTCTAGATTTCCCATGATTATCTAACTCTTTACTCTTTCCCTCTATCATCCCCTATTTTCAATAGTTAAAGCATTACTTGATGTCTCGCCTATGTTTTTCCATCACATTTCCTCGCTAAGGATAACACTAACAACATCATCAAACTTTAAAGTGTTTGAACCAAAGAGAAAGTTACTTACAACCATGACCAAGTCATTCTATCTTTTAGAAAATGAGTAAGAGATCCCTAACCTCGTCATCAAATTTTACTTTTACAAAACTTAGCTGACTAGTAACTGTGTTAAACTCATTCAAATGATCACTAACAAACACACCTTATGACATGTTCATATTAAATAAATGTTCAATAATAAATACCTTATTTGAGGTAGAGGGTTTCTCATAAAGTATTTCTAATGCCTTAATTATACCCTCCATTATTATTTATTTTTCTATATTGAAAGCCACAAACTATGACAGACACAACCATATTGCTCCTAGTTCCTTCCTATTAAGAAACTCCTAGTCCTCATCCTTCATAGTCATTAGTTGCTTTGTTTTTTCGCATAATGGTAAATAAAGATCCTTCTAATATAGATAATCTACCATTTTAATGTTCAATAGTTGATAGTTTTGGTTGTTGAACTTCTCAACCTTAAGCCTACCTCCCTCTACCATTTCTCACAATCAAATATGATATTTCCTACCAAATTATTGAGAAATACACCTCTCTAATACTAGTTGTTATGGTTTAGGTAGGTATGAGCATTAAAAAATATTAAGATAATATAGAAATAGAGAAGACAGAGGAACAAAACCTAGATATTTAATGTGGTTCACCTAATATGGGCTACATAAACAATTATCCACTAATTTTATTATCCAGCTAAGAGAAAATTACAATCTAATAATTTCACATTACACTGCCACTTATTTATAGGCCTTTTAGGTGGTTTACCAATGTTGGTTTTTAAAGGTCAATTTACAAATTAACCTAAAAAATGCTTGATGAGTTAATCTAGAAAAATGCTTAACAAGTTAACCAAAAGTGCTTGACGACCCCAACAGGGATACATGGAGAGTGTATAGTACTTGCATGATCAATCACCACAAACCAACACATCACTATAAAAATTGTTGGCAAGTTGACTATACTAGTGTATATGACTAAGATTAGTGTTTTCATTATGGAAACAAAGTCATATGGAGTTTTTGTGTCAGCGCACTCACTCATAAGATCAAAATTTGGCTAAGTATGGAAGACAGGACAGTCAATGAAGCACCTGATGAACAGAACATCAACGCACATGTGTATGACTAAGTTTTGGTATGTGCCCTTGAAGATAAGCTTTTAAATATGTAATCATGATAAGTCTAAGGATGCATGATCAGATGAGTTAGTATGAAGAAGTTACAGCGAGTTGAAGTGACACAGTCACTGAGCGATAGAACAGAATAGAGCATGCAGCCGACAGGAAGTATTTTGTTTAACGGTTATAATATTGTTTTGTTAAGGCTATGAGCCTATTGTAAATGTGTTGTAAACATGTTAATAACAATGTATGTAAACATGCTTGAGCCAATTTATTTGGAAGCGTTGTATAGGTTATAGGCCGACTTAGTGAATAGTTTTGTTTGCGCCTATAAATAAGACATGCGCCTTTGTATTTGAAAATGGTATGAGATATAGAGTTGATAGAAGAAGAGAATAAGTATGCAAAGATCAGTTAGAATGATATAGAGCTTTACAAGAGGTTAAAGCATCAACGCACAAAAGGAACTAATCAGACAAGTAGTGTCACAGCAGCAGTTCACCTTGCAAAAATAGTGTGTATCTGACATTCACAAGGTTGTAGCCTTCACCATTTGAGCAATGAGCTCTTAGACAGTACGTCCTCACCCCTAACAAGTTTAATTGTAAAAGACTCCTCACAAGGTCTGACCCTTGACAAGGTCATTGTACTAATGCATTGTAATGACAACTCCTAACATGGCTATGGAATATTAATAGGTTCATAATACACAAGTACAATCATTCGTGGGTATTAATTCCCATGGGGGTTTTTCCTTTGGCCAAGGTTTCCTCGTAATCATATCCGGTGTTATGTGTTATGGTTGTTTACTTTACTTGCTTTAATATTCAGTTCAACATTTAAGTAATAGAGTTAAGTTTCAAGAGATCAGAAATTAATATTGTAGAACACTGATTCACCGCGCCCCCCCCCCTTAGTGTTCCCATTCCTAACAATTGGTATTAGAGCTTTGGTCCTCTGAAGATAATTTTAACCACTTGAGGAGATCATGGGTTCGGAAGAAGTGAAACATCTGAAGAAGAATCTTGAAGCAGCTCTTGAAGACCCTTACAGATCTAAAAAAGAAATTGAAGAACTGAAATTAAAGGTTAGTGGTTCTCAAGTATTCATCAAGAAATTGAGAAAAGATTTGAAAGATTGTTCGACAAGTGATTTAGGAAAAATGGTCAAAAATTTGAATGAGGAAAACACATCTCTGAAGGATCAGATTGAAGAGTTGGATGAAAAGCTATTTAACAATCAGGAAGCCTATGAAGAACAGGTCAAAGAAAACAAGCAGTTGGATGAAGAACTGAGGCAAGCAAACATGAAAATCTTGGAGTTAGAGAACATTAAGAAGTAAATGGAATCTGAATTAAAAGAAGCAAAGAACTATATTGACAAATTGCACATAAGCAAGGATCTATGCATAGAAGATTAAAGGAGATACCACTGGTATTAGATTCAATGAAGCACAAAATTAAATCAATGATATGTGAGAAAGAAAGAAAACACCAGAAGAATCTACAGAAGCTAAGAAGACTGGAAATCATACTAAAGCTGAAACTGAACCATCTAAGGATGAGCGCAAGCCAGTAAACAAAACTTGTTATTCCTATAATAAGCATGGACACATAGCAAGAAATTATAAAGAGGTAAGACCTTTCAATTGTTATTGTTATTCATGCAATAAGTTTGGTTATAGAGCTATGAATTGTAGATCAAATCAAAGAAATCAGACTCGGCATAATCAAAGAAATCATCCTCAGCAAAATGTTAGAAGTCCTCAGAACATTACATGTTAGATATACAATTATAATGGTCATACAGCTAGACAATGCAGTAGGGTAACTCACATCAATGTGTCGAGGAATATAAGGCCTCCAATTATTTGTAACAAGGCTAGACACATCTCAAAGTTTTGCAGATCATGAGCGCAATGACAAGAAAGACCTAATAAGTCTCAAGGATCAATTTTGGATGAATCTAGAGAAGTCAAGTTTGTGAAATCCACAGAAGATGTGAGCTTGATTTGGATAGAAGTAAAGAAGGATAATGGTGATGAATATGTATTGGATGCATCCGTAATGGACGCACCCTCTACTTTTGGATGAATGACCCTCATGGTCATAGGGGGAGCTAGATTATCTCTAGACCCCTGCGCGGATGGTATACTCACCCTCAGAGTATGCGCCTTTGGTTATAGCAGTTTGGATACTATAATCACCGAAAATTGAACAAGATCATTTAAGTGATAAATCAAGGAAAAGATCAACACAATTAAATCAAATCAAAGATAAATTGCAATTGAACCTTAATTTGAAATCAATTGAAAATCAAAAGTCATCAAATCAATTTAAATTGAATAAATTATGATAAATCAATTAATTGTGTAATTAATCTAATTAATTACATAGTTCGAATTAAATCAAATCAACCCATTCAAGGGGTACACATGGCTAAACAAATTAAATAAATTTAATTAATTAATTCCTATTTTCTCTCAACCACCAAATGGGAGGAAAATCAATCAACCAATAGAAATTGAGAACCAAGCTCACATGGATCAAGCCTAAATTAAATCTCAATCACTCATTTGGAAAGATCATCTTGTCCACTCATTTTTTCTTCTTGTCCCAAGCTTTGAGGAAAAAATATTTAAATGGTCTCCGAAGGTGGAAACATGGACTCAACTCTCACCTAACCTTGATCAACTGAACTACACCCCCTACCCTTGCCAAAATCTATAAAAGCAAGGCATAATTGAATCAATAATCATCCACAAATCTAAGAATAGCATCAAACCTCTTACAAATTAGAGCTAGAAAGGCAAATATAGAAGCTAATTAGCATTTCAATTTGGATTTAATTGTTTTAGCTTGCTTTATCATATCATTCTCATTTTAGGACTGTCACTAATGGAGGCTTGCTGAGAGCTTTACATTAGCATCCCTAAATAGAGATCCATGGAGTGCTTAATTGTCAATTATTTGCTTAAATAGATTTCTATTTGTGGTAATTTAGTAGTTATTTTGAATTATTGATGATACTAACCCTGTGAAGGTACTTTTTCTAGTACACAAAATGGCGCCCACGGTGGGGCATTAGGCCTCATTCTTTTAAAAATTAAAAAAATTGCATGTTCCTAGGATTTCCTTATTTTCTTCATTGTTTTATAGGTGAAATAGCATGTTTGATCCTTTCTGCAGTGTTTTTACTAGTTTCTTCAGCACTTTTGAGACCTAAAACGGTGCATCTATGACAAAGTTTTGCACCTTTACATGGAGTTTCAACACTTTTGATTTCTTATGGTTTCTATCTAATTTCTCTCAACGCTTTTGCCCTGACTAGCCAACGCATTTGCATAATTCTCTAGCACTTTTAATATTTTCTTGACACCTTTGCTAATTTTAACAATGCTTTTAATTTCGGTTTGAGTGCTTTTAAATATTTCTCTAGTGCGTCTAATCTGATCCACAACGTGTTTAAGCATTTAAATAGTGCTTTCAATAGATTATGTAGCACGTTTGATTAAATTGAAAATTGACAAAATTTGACTTGCGGGAAATGATTTCTCTGTGTCTGCAGGATGACTGGTCATAAAAGAAAAAAAAAACCAGAGACCAAATTTAACAGTGAGGGAAAAGCTTTGACAAAAAGGATCAAGGAGGAGAATATTGCACACATCAAGCTGGTTTTGGAAGATTTTCAACAAGAAATCAAGTTATATGAACAATATTTGAAAGTTATAGAAGCATATAAAGCAAAGTTCATATCATTAAATTGGATTTACTCACCTTAATCAAGTTTTGCTAAAATTTGATAAATAAGGCTTAGATTCAAGTTTATTCTTGTTTTTCTTCATTTTGGTTGGTTGTGTTGACTAACTTCTTGGAGGAGAAGCGAATGGAAAGGAAAAATCACCACTAGGTGAGTATAAAAATGGAAAATTCATCAAAAATGCCCCTAGCCTTAGCTAGCTTCAAAATAAGGTAAGCCTAAAACTTGGTCAATTTTTTCTTAAATTGCAACCTTGTCAATTTCAAAATCTAGTAATTAAAGCAACCTATTATTGTTTGAGGGATTTGATATTAGGCCTATGCTCTTCACTTTCTAAGTGAATCAAAATGCCAAAAGTGTCAAACTCCTTGATTAAAAGAAAGGCTAAGTAAATCAAGCACTAAATTTGAACAACCCCTTATTTGTGGAAAAGAGTAGAAATACTCGATTCCCATTAGTTAGTGGGTTTCGTAATTGAACCTTGTTAAAAGTGTTGGGAATTGAGAAATAGATAGGGATATGCTCTTCACCTTTTGGTGAATCAAACTCCCAAAACCTATCTCTTTATTCCACTTTATTGCTTTCAAATGAATATGCTAGATCTATAGTGGGCTCGCCTCCCAAGATTTGCCTTAACAAGGCCGGTGAGAGTGACAACCCAAAGTGGGATACAATTCCCTTTGCCGCAATCATCCAACCCACTATAAAATGAAATGCATGCATCCTTAATGGGGTGTGTGACAAAAGGGTGTTAAATTTTCAAACTTCCTCGAGTAGTCCTTCAGGATGCGCAAAACTCTGACATACCGGTGGTGGGAAGCCTCTTAATATACTCGGAGGATGAAATTTTAATATCCATTTTGAATAGAATCTTGATTAAATACCTTGTTAACTTAGCAAAGACTACCTTATAGAGCCATGTTTATGAACCAAATTTTGAGCTAGGTAGATTGCTTGAAGTGTCTTTTTGTGCAAAAACTCATGATAACGTCCTTACAAATTCAAACACTTTTTGTGTAGAGGGTTAAAAAGAACAAGTGTATGTGTGGTTATTTTGTTTGAAAAATACATAGAAGAAGTAAGAGATGTCCATTTGAAAATTCATCTTATATTTTTAAATCTCTTCATAAAAACAAACGATTACCAAATTGGGGAAAATTAAACCTTGTTGGATGCCGATTTCTACACGCTCTCATAGACTTAAAATATCTTTACAAGAAGATGACACTTGCATTGCCAAAGAGGTCCCCAAATTTGAATATCAAATTCCTTTCAACAATCATGACCAAGGGGATAGTCTCCCAAATCTATTTGAAAAGAGACTTGAATCAATGGATAGAAACTCCACGTTTTACGATTATCATCATGGGGGAAACAATGACAATATCAATAACGCTAACCAAGAGCCTAAGGAAACACTTGAAGAAAGGGATAATTGAGCGGCTCAAGATAATAATTTTCTTGAAGTCATGGATAAAATAATAGATAAAGATAGGGAGAAGTTTTTCCTAACTCTAGCCCAAGTAGGGGTAAAGCTCCCACATGATTATGGTGTGGATCAACTTAAGAAAAACAAAGAAGATGAAAACCTACTGAGTGCTACGACTCAACAATTGAAAATGTTCCAAGCACAGATTGACTTAATGAAAAAGGTTGTTCAACCTAAGCCATTCTCTATTGAGGCCTTGTGCCCATTCCCTTTTGACAAAAGCTTAGTAATGGCACCTTTTCCTATCAATACAATCTTTCCTAAGTATGATAAATACATGGGTAAATTAGACCCACGCGATCACCTTAGAGAGTTTTGCGCTCTAAGCATTGAATTTATGCATAATACCACATACCTAATGAGACTTTTTCCAATAAGTTTAGGAGGGCAAGCCATGGAATGGTTCTCCAAACTTCCGCAAGGGATAAAGACATTTGAGGAATTAGCCTCCAAATTTGCAACCCATTATTCTTACAACATCAAACATGAGATTACCATGCTCAAACTATGTGATGCAAAACAAAAGGATGGTGAATCTTTCTTATGGTTCCTTCAAAGGTGGAGGATAGTTTTTGCAAGATATCCATGAAGTATCCCTAAAAAGGAGAAAATGGAGATATTTATGAATAACTTAAATGCAAAGATGAACTATAGGCTCCAACTTTAATGTCCCCCTACATTCGAAAAACTTATTGAGAATAGGATCAAAATTGAAGATGTGTTGGTTAAGAGGGGAGAGATCAAATTGTTCAAAGACAATAAACCCTATACCAATACTAATAATAATCATTATGTGTCTAATTATAACAACAATAAAGGAGCTAATAATCACAATGATAAACCTAAACGATGGTTGAAAAACAATAACAAAAATTTTGTGAATGATTGAGTTGTGGAGGCACACAACTTAAAAGCTACCCCATTTAATTTATCAAGTGGAGCAAATTATACATTTAATGTGAATCAAACAAACAAAGCTCCTTTCAATAATACCAATTCCAACAATAACAACAACAATGCTAACAATAATCTCTTCAATAATGCTAATGGAAACAAGCCTAAGCCCTTCTTTTCCACTTATCAAAAGAGAAAATTTACCTTCTTAGGTGAACCATTGGAAAATGCATTAAGGACTTTGGTGGCCAACAAAATCATTACTTTACCCGAGTTAAGGTCATATGAACCCCAAATTAAGCCAAATTGGTGGAATGATTCTCACCATTGCGAATACCATCGTAATAAGGGTCATAAAACCAATGAATGCATGAAATTGAAACACCTTGTGCAAGACCTAATTGATGATGGGATGATAAAGGTTGAAGGGCCCCAAAATAATGAAGATCATATGGCCTTCAAAAATCCTTTCCTAAACCATGAAAAGGGTGTGTTGGTGTTCAAAATGGATGCTTATGCTCTTAGGCTACCAATATACCCTCAGATAGATTTTAGGATTGGTTAGTTCCAAAATGTATAAGGATCTTAGGGTAACTGGACCAACTATAGCGACAAGACTGCCCTCTTCACTTCTGGCTCTGCAAAACCAAGGTAGGTGCACCTAACCCAGTGAAAACTATACTTCACACGCCAAATACTGGGTCTAAACAACAGATTGATAGTAAGAAAGCACTAAATGCCAACCTCACATTCATTGACTCTCCATTACTATTGGGTAGCACAACCACACAACCAAAGACCTAAAACTTAGAAAGGTTATTGATTTCAATTTTTTGGAATGCAATAACTTCAACCAGTGTATAATAACAAGAGGAATACTCACTTAGGCCAGTGCCTCATCCATTGGGCAAGAGTTCTTAGACACAAAGACACACAAACTTGAGAATACCCGAGAATTCATAGCCATAGACACATTTATCTTAATCTTTACTGCTTACAAAACATCCTTACATAGACAAGGGAAAACTTATATCTCATTTAGAGCATTGTTTAATCCAATCCTAGATCAGAACTCAGGAATGAAGATATATACATAAAAACACTATGTAATGAGCTAGAAAACTCAAAGCTTACTTGACTTGACACAAAGGAGAGATAAGAGTCAAATATTTGTATTAAGTATGATGAATTCCTTCTGTGTACACAATGAATCACAAGACACCCTCCTTTCAAATTATAGCTTAGACCTGCAACTTTCTTCTTTCATCAACAAACACTGAGTCAAAAAACTATTACAAAACCTTGGGACTAGAAACTAGGGACTGATTTTGAACTTTGAAACTGGAACCCTTACAAAATAAAAAATTCAACACTATATACCCCTGGTTACCCTGGAATCCTACACAAGTTAGGATGCAACAAGCTACAAATAACTAGGGTAAGGGTTAGGGTTTACACCCACCAAACAATTCAAACAGATTAGCAATTAAAACATTGGATGGAAAACCAAGCAATCCTGAGCAATCAAATCCAAAAATTTGATCTTCACTTATGGTAAATCTTCTAGAAATGTACTGAAGATCATGAAATTCCAGCAAATTCATCTGATTTGACCCTTGCAACATGCTTTGAGAAAGTAAACCCATCCCCCACACACAAAACTCTTTGCAAATAATCATTAGACTCACTAGACCACACCACAACAACTGCAAATCATTTCTATTAAGTTCGATCGTCGAAACATTCAATTTTGGTCCTTTCTATCGCTGGAAAGCATTCAAATTTTCAAATCTACAAAGAACGGCTACTTTATGGCGCTTACCAACATATCAACGGCCCATATTCAAATCTAAGCTTGGTTTATATCATGATCGTTAGATGCTTTTCCTTTTCCCAGGTTATGTTTTTTACTTTATAAGAATCTGGCAAATACGCGACTAAAAAAACCTTCGCCCATTCGCAAGAACTTTGAGAGCACTGCTAAATTATTTGGCTATTATGCGAACACTATTTGCCAAATCACTAAGTCTTTAGACCCCTCGCCAAAACATCACGTGAACCAGTGAACAAAGCAAGCATTTGTCAGAACCGCCAAAACCTTATCCAAACCACCAAAAAGAGTGAGAAATTTTTACTGGGCCTGCATCAAGAAGATCAATGATTGTCTCATCTTCGCATAGACCTCCAAGATTCCTTCAGATCATAAGACAACCATTGGATGAAGAATCTTACCCTACTCTGACAACCTTCTGACACCGAAAGAGATCAACAACTGTCTTAAGTTCGCATGTGTCAGAAAAAACCCATCAGATTACATGCCGGCCATCGATGCTCTGCAAGTGTCAAAACCCACTGAACCTCAAAAAACTTGGCCCCACTTACAACATGTCCAGTCACACAACGTGGACCAATCAGATAATGACAAATCAACACACCTGGCATGTGGACCCGCTGCACTTTATCCCCTCTAAAAAAGGTAGAATCGACAGTTGGTGTAAGATCTTAAACATCTGACACATCCCATAAGATCATACGCCCATCCTTGATTGACTGACAATGTCAGGACCCTCTGACAAACTCAGAAACTAGGTCCCACTGACAACTGCCACCACATTAATACATGGACCAATCATAAACTGCCATTTGTACCTACATGTCACCTCGAACCCATAGTCTGAAATGCTACGTCACAAAGAGAATCAACAGTTGGCGTAAGATCGCAAGCCTTTGACAAAACCCTTGCGAACTTACGACAACCATATGATTAAGAAAGTGTCAGAGAGCCTGGGCCCGGGAAACATCAAACCAAAAACATAGGAAATATTAAGGCACTAACTTAGGAAAAATTAAAGCACCGCCAGGCTTGTAGACTTAGGAAAATTTAACTTGGGAGACTTAGGCAAATTGGCAATTATTAAAAGGGGCCTAAAAATAAAACCTTTAGTCGCAAGATCGCATAACATGAAAAAGATTCATGTGATCATGCGATAAAGGGGTTAACAATTTAGCACATGCATTTTAGAGTTTTAAGTGGCCTGAATAAAGTAACACAAAATTAGAACACGACCAGGGCAATTTAGGGCTTTTTCACTACAACGGCTAGTTTTTTCAAAATTTTCACTTAGGGTTTGAGCCAGATACCTAAAAACAACTGTAGAGACCGGCAGAAAAATGTTAGAGCCATGAAAAATTTTATAGGTGCTAACAGTGGCTCATACTCAGGGACATGTATCTCCTACAGATACAACGAGCAAGCTAGAATCTCCTGGAAGAGCAGACCAACTCAAAATTTTGACCCAAAAAAAAAAAATAGATGACTACACAGGGGAAAACCTAAACCATTGTTCATGGAAAAGATACTTCAAGAGAAGTAAAACTTTAAGAATTGTCCATGAACTGGCAATTCCAAAGTACCACCAGTTAAATCCTTCAGGACATAAGAATATGTCCCCCATTTGCTTTCAATAAGATAAGGGCCCAACCAAATTGGATCAAACTTTCCATGCTTCCCCTTATCTTCTAACCTTGCATTCCACATCAGGACAAGGTCATCAACTTCAAAACTTCTATGAGTAGCTCTTTTATCAAACAATTTCTTACATTATCTCTGCAATGTCTCATTTCTTTCATGTGCATCTCTCCTTACCTCCTCCAATTGGATCAATTCATCCATTCTTACTCTCATCTCATCATTCAAATCTTCATCATATGCCTAGATGAACTTATACATCTGCAATAGATTATTTTGAGGCAATCTAGCACTTATTCCATATACCAAATCAAATGGAGCACAACATATGGCCTTCTTAATAGTTACCCTATCAGCCCATAGTGCCCACCATAACTTTGAGTCCCAGGCTTTCTTATTCTTGTCCAACACTCTCTTGAGAATCTTGATTAGACTTTTGTTACTGGACTCAGCCTGACCATTTCCTTGTGGATGATATGGGGAAGAAAATGAAATGTGTATCCCATATTGCTGACAAAAATCACTAAATTCCAAAGTCTGCCACCACTTTGCTAGTAGCCTTTCTAGTAGGGATAGCTTCAACCCACTTGGTAAAATAGTCTATTGCCACTAGTATGTAAGAATGTCAACCACTAGACTTGTTTGGAATTTCTCCAATAAAGTCAATACCCCACCTTTGGAAAGGAGCCTGAACTGTAACAGGTCGGAGTGGCAAATTTTCATTAAACTTTAACTTTCTAGCAAATCTCTGACATGCATCACATTTTCTTACAAACTGGTGTGTATCTTTGAAAACTGTAGGCCACCAAAATCTAGACCTAAGGATCTTGTGAGTTGTGGTCTTTTCCATATAGTGTCCTCCATAAACACCTTGGTGCATCTCCTTCAACAGAGCTTCAAATTTCTCATGGTCTATGCACTTTAGCAATACTCCTTCATTGCTTCTCCACCACAACTTACCATGTATAATAGCATACCTTGCAGATTGCAACTTGATAGTTCTCCTTCTATTTTCATCCATCTAAGGGGGAAGGACCAATTTCTGCAAGTAACCAATAACATCTTTGTACCAATCACAATAATCCATATCACAAACATATGGCCTTTGCTCTTCTTCTAACACATTTATATGATTTGCAACTAAGTTGCTTTGTGCCATTAATTTTGCAAGACCTAAGCCTCTTACCAACTTTGTAATCTGGATATCAATATTAAATTCTTGGATCCTATTGATCCATCTACATCTTTTCCCTGAAACTTCTTGTTGCACCAATATATCCTTAACTACAGCACTAGGAACATAAGCAACCACCTTAGCTCGCACAAGGTAACATCTAAAAGCCTTGATTGCTTTAACTAAGGCATAAGCCTGTTTCTCAGTAATATCATATTTCAATTCTGCTACTTGTAGGGATTTACTAAAAAATGATATGGGTTGCTCATATCCATCTGAGTTCTTCTGCAACAAAACTACTGCAACTGTATGACAAGAAGCAAAAGAAAAAATCTGCATGGGCTTACCATAATCAGGTGTCCTCAAAATAGGAGCATCCTTGATGGCCTTTTTGATATTTATAAAAGATTCATCTGCTTCTTCATTCCATTCAATCTTTGCTCCTTTTTCAATATTCTAGAGATAGGGATATTGATTTCTGCAAAATTTGTAACAAATCTCCTTAGAAAGTTTACCTGCCCAAAGAAGGACTATATTCCTTTAACATTTCTAGGTGGTGAAAGCCTGCCTATAGCCATAACCCTTTCAGGGTCAATCCTCACTCCATCCTTGGACACAATATGTCCTAAGAGCTTGCCTTCCACAACACCAAAAGAACACTTCTTTGGATTCAAAGAAATCCCATACTCCAAGGCCCTAATAAAAAGTTTCTCGAGATGTTCACAGTGCTGACTTTCCTTATCTGAATATGCTATGAGATCATCCTGATACACCACTAGGAATTTGTTTATGAAGTCTGTAAAGGCCACATCCATATCTCTCTGAAAAGTAACTCCTACATTTGTCAGACCAAAAGGCATTCTAACATAAACATATGTTCCCTAAGGGGTAGTGAATGCAGTCTTGAATTGTTCTGACTCCTTGACCATGACCTAATTATATCCAGAGAAACCATCCATCATGGACATTAACTCTGATCCAGTAACCTTCTGCAGCATATTCTCCATATTAGGAAAACCATAATTGTCCTTCAAAGAATTGACATTCAAGTTCCTAAAATCAACACATAACCTAGTGTCACCATTCTTTTTTATGACTGGAACCAAGTTTGACACCCAAGTAGAATGTCTAACAGGCTTGATGATGCCAGCATCCATCATCCTTTTGAGTTCATCTTGCATTTTTGGTGCCAAGGTAGGGTTCACAGGCCTTAATTTCTGCCTAAAAGGTTTAGTTCCTTCCTTCAATGGTATTTCATGATGTAATAGATCTTCTCTATAGGCTTTCAAATCATCATAAGACCATGCAAAGACATGTCTTATTTTTTTGAGAAGATCAATCAAATTATTCCTAGTTCTTTGGGATAAACATTTACCTATATAAACATTTTTAGGTATTTGAATTTTTCCTAAATTTATTTCCTCCAAATCATTTACCTTATCAAAAAATTTAGGAAAACAAGTCCTTTCTTTATCATCAAATGCCCTCTCAAGAGCAACCAATCCCCTTGGGATCCTATTTGACTTTAGTTGCAAAACTTCCTTCCCAAGAACATTCTCTTTTCCATCTTTGATGTTAACATAAGTGCTAAAATCCATCTCTTGACCATCAAAATGAGAATCACATTGCAAAAACCTTAGTATATCCTGATCATCAGGAAAAACTTGCCAATTTTCAACATTGTCTGGGATAGAAGGCCTAGACTTACACTCAATCCTGGATATCCCCACAAAAGCAATATCCTCTGGCCTTAGTGCTATGTTTTCCAATAAGTCAGCCATCCTGTTTTGGCTTCTATCCACCCAATCAATACCAAAGGCATTGAAACCTTCAATTTCATCCCAAACAACATTTCTATATTGTTTCAGCCTTTGATTCTTAGATGCATACTTTGATCTAATCTGAGAAATTATTAACTCAGAATCACCAATCACCCTAAGATGTTTGATTCCATGTTTTGATGTTTGTCTCAACCCAATCAGTAGGGCCTCATATTCAACAACATTATTTGTGCAAAGGAACAAGAGAGTGAAAGAAAACTTGAAAGTCCTACCACTTGGGGATATCAATAGCACTCCTGCTTCGGCACCTTCCTTTGAACTTGCTCCATCAAAATACAAGGTCCATAAGACATTACCTTCTACCATATTATTTTCATCATCAGCCAGAAGGATAGGCTTGACCTTTTCTTGCACTTCTCTCTCCTGAACTTGGAAAGAGCCAATGTCAGTGTCAACAAAATAATTCATATTGTCATCTTCATCCTCCTCAATCATATGTGGAGTTCTAGCTTCCCTTGAAACTTTCACACTTTCTCCTTCAATGCTAAAAGTAGCAAAAGACAAGTCACATTGAATACTTCCTCCCATAGAAGCACTTCATTTTCTAGATAATAGCATTCCATACTGAGGAGGAATGTCAACTACAAGAACACTCATAGTTAGTTGTTTGTCAGGAAATGCTGCAAATTTATAAGGCAAAGCCTTAATGGTACCAATAACTGGTACTTCTCTTGAGTCCATAGCTTGGCATCTCCCATGAGGTGTATCAACCTTTAGTCCCAGTCACTTCATGATTTCTGCAGGCATGACAGCGTTTGATGCTCCAGAATCAATCATGCAATTCTTTAGTAATTTTCCATTTATCATAAGAGACAAGAAAAAAGGATCAACTGTCCCTGATGTGCCATTTACAACATTTGCATTCAAAAATATCTGAGGGATCTTAGAGACAATTTCTTCATTTTTACTATTAGGTGTGTCATCTAAAGAAGTTACATGCTTATCACCTCTGTTCATTTCTTGGACCTTTATAGAAGAGGTGTCATTTACCCAATCCAAGGCCTTGACCTTGTGCTCTTCTATCCTCATCATTTCTAACAATGGAACCTTGACAGTTATTTGTGAAAGCAATTTAGTCATATCAATGGGAACATATGTATGGTTACCCATGTCATCCTTAATCATAGTGCTATCTTTATCTTCTACTTTGACAATCAAGTCAGATTTACCTTTGTGTAGAAACTCATCATCCTTCTGAGGTATGGGAATAGCTAATTTTGATGTCTTTCTTTACCTTGAGGTATTGCAGCAAGTCCCATCTTCTTTTTTACTTTAACCTTACTGACAACACCAACATCTTTCTCCTTTTCCTCATGTCGTTGTGTACTCTTTTCTAATTTCTTGATAAACATGCTACCTGGTTTACTAGTTGTGCTTCCAACTATCCTGTTTCTCAAATTATAATTTCTCCTGGCTTGAGTGACCATGTCTACAGTGATTTGAGCAATTTCCTCATCAGAGGGTCTCCTTAAGGAAACATGTTCCTCACACTTCAAAGCACCACATCCAACATCATTAAATTCTTCTTCCTCATCATCAGTAGAGTCAACCTCATCCCATGCATGTGAAGAAGTCATTGCACAACCACTCTGATCATATTGCTCATCCTGTTCCTAGTTCTCAGATAAATTCAAAGCAATAACACAATGTTCTAGACTATGAGGAGATTGACAAGTAGTACACCACAGGATATCATCATTCATGTTAACTAAATTTCTTTGCAAAGGATCAAGAATCCTATCATCAGGCCTATCCCTTTTAACTGGAAAAATGGGCTTTCCATCCTTCCACTGAGTATTGTATGGGTAATTATGCATTCTTGGTTGCCTACTAAAATTACTTGAAATAGGTCGGTCATTTGTTGCAACCCTATTGTTTCTTTTTTCATCAGGCTTTAGATCCTCTAAAGCACTTAGAATCTGCTTTAGATTATCCTCCTCCTTTGGCTTAAAATTAGCAAACCTTCCCATCTCTTTCTTATTTTGCACTTGAGGCCTATAATCATCTCTTCTCCCTAATTTTCCTGATATTCTTCTATTACTTTCTATGTTGATAGCCAACTTGTAAGCCTCCCCAAGATTTCTAGGGTTCTTATCCCTTAAAAGGTAGCCCATCTTTGCATCAAAAGCATTTAAGTATGTCACAAGACACACTCTATCATCTAACCTGATAACTTGCAGGAGCCTATGCATAGCCTTTTGGAATCTTATATTAAATTCAAGGACCTCTTCATTCTGATTTTTCTTTATGTTATTGAATTCATTCAAAATAAAACCCTCATTTGTTTTATCTCCATAATGCTCCTTGAAACAATTCCTAAATTCATTCCAAGATCCTATACTAGCATGGGGAAATCCTCTAAACCAGTCCCTAGCATCTTCAGTCAGAGATTGCACAAATAACTTCATTACAACATCATCAGGCTCAACATTATAATCATCTATTACATCCATAAATTTTTTTAGATGTTCCTCACATGTGATGACATTATTCCCAACAAAATTTGGGAGCTTCTTTCTAATTTCATCAGGAATTACATTAGGATAACCAGGAATACCAAAAAAGATAAGTTGTTTGTACCTTTCATGAATAGGAACTCCTTGAGGTGGGTCCATTCCTTGAGATGTAGATGTCCTTGTATTTGAACTTGCAAGAATTTTAGCAGCACCCGGAATGCCATTTGTCTGATTTGCAAGGTTACCATGATTTCCACCTTGTCCCAAAAAGGAAGCAGCAACATTTGAAGGTCCTGAGGTATGCTTGATAAAATCAATCTTCTTTCTCATTTTTGTAGTAGTAGCCTCCAATTCTGCTTTCTCTAATTCTTTATCTAATATTTCTTTTTCCTTTTTAGCCTTCTCAAGGTCTGCATCTAATCTCAACCCTTCCTCTAATGGGTTTTCCACATGAACTTGTTTATTGATTTGAACTCCAACAGCTTTCTATTTGCCTTTATCTCTAGGCTTAGTTATCTCCTGTGTTCTCTGCACAATAGGTTGTTCCTCTACTCTTTCAGGCTCTGGGACAAAATTAATTGCCTCCAAATCTAACAACTACCTCTTTAGCTGATTAGCCCTTATCATTGCTTGTCTTACTCTGTCTTCTTTATCTTTTTCTCTTTGTTGTATGATAGCAACTTGTTCTTGGACTCTTCTTTCCAATTCATAGACCTCTTCAAAGATCTCCTATGATTCTGGGAGAGTAGTCTTAGACTCATCATCTCCCACTTGAAATTCATCTTCATACTGGTTCAATCCCAAATCAACAGCCTCTTCATATTCTGAAATATTTTCTTCTTGACTAGGCTTGGTTTGAGTTTCTTGTCTTGTATCCTTTTTATTTTTCCAAGTATGAGAAACATTTCTTTTCTTCTTTCCTCCCCTTGTCTGACTAGGCCTAGAAGTGCTTGGAATACCTTCTTCCATTCCACCTTCAGGATGCTCCTTTCTCTAAGACCCAGTACCTCTGTAACTCATTTTATAAATAATCTACTGACTAGCAATGCAGCAAAGATGTTTGAATCACCACCCAAAAATATTGGGAATCTCACAATACTATTTCCTCACTAACAAATATCCAAATGAGCTTGACAAGACAAGGGACAAGACTAACCCTGTTTCTTCCAATGAAGACCTACTGGTTACTATAGACTTGTGTAACATTTCCCCAATGGAGTCACCATCTTGTTGGTGTTCAAAATGGATACTTATGCTCTTAGGCTGCTAATATACCCTCAGATAGATTTTAGGATTGGTTAGTTCCAAAATGTATAAGGATCTTAGGGTAACTGGACCAACTATAGGGACAAGATTGCCCTCTTCACTTCTGGCTTTGCAAAACCAAGGTGGGTGCACCTAACCCAGTGAAAACTATACTTCACATGCCAAAGACTAGGTCTAAACAACAGATTGATAGTAAGAAATCACTAAATGCCAACCTCACATTCATTGACTCTCCATTGCTATTAGGTAGCACAACCGCACAACCAAAGACCTAAAGCTTAGACAGGTTATTGATTTCAATTTTTTGGAATGCAATAACTTCAACCAGTGTATAATAACAAGAGGAATACTCACTTAGGCCAGTGCCTCATCCATTGGGCAAGATTTCTTAGACACAAAGACACACAAACTTGAGAATACTTGAGAATTTATAACCATAAACACATTTATCTTAATCTTTACTGCTTACAAAACATCCTTACATAGATAAGGGCAAACTTATATCTCATTTAGAGCATTGTTTAATCCAATCCTAGATCAAAACTCAGGAATGAAGATATATATATATAAAAACACTATGTAATGAGCTAGAAAACTCAAAGCTTACTTGACTTGACACAAAGGAGAGATAAGAGTCAAATATTTGTATTAAGTATGATGAATTCCTTCTGTGTACACAATGAATCACAAGACACCCTGCTTGCAAATTACAACTTAGACCTGTAACTTTCTTCTTTCATTAACAAACACTGAGTCAAAAAACTATTACAAAACCTTGGGACTAGAAACTAGGGACTGATTTTGAACTTTGAAACTGGAACCCTTACAAAATAAAAAATTCAACACTATATACCCCTAGTTACCCTGGAATCCTACACAAGTTAGGATGCAACAAGCTATAGATAACCAGGGTAAGGGTTAGGGTTTCCACCCACCAAAAAATTCAAATAGATTAGCAATTAAAACATTGGATGGAAAACCAAGCAATCCTGAGCAATCAGATCCAAAAATTCAATCTTCACTTATGGTAAATCTTCTAGAAATGTACTGAAGAGCATGAAATTCTTGCAAATTCATCTGATTTGACCCTTGCAACATGCTTCGAGCAAGTAAACCCATCCCCCATGGCACAAAACTCTTTGCAAATAATCATTAGACTCACTGGACCACACCACAACAACTGCAAATCATTTCTATTAAGTTCGGCCATTGAAACATTCAATTTTGGTCCTTTCTGTCGCTGGAAAGCATTCAAATTTTCAAATCTACAAAGAACGGCTACTATATGGCGCTTACCGACATATCAACGACCCATATTCAAATCTGAGCTTGGTTTATATCGTGATCGTTAGATGCTTTTCCTTTTCCCGGGTTATGTTTTTTACTTTATAAGAATCTGGTGAATACGTGACTAAAAAACCTTCGCCCATTTGCGAGAACTTTGAGAGCATCGCTAAATTATTTGGCTATTACGTGAACACTGTTCACCAAATCACTAAGTCTTTAGACCCCTCACCAAAACATCACGCGAACCAGCGAACAAAGCAAGCATTTGTGAGAACTGCCAAAACCTTATCCAAACAGCCAAAAAGAGTGAGAAATTTTTACTAGGCCTGCATCAAGAAGATCGACGATTGTCTCATCTTCGCATAGACCTCCAAGATTCCTTCAAATCATAAGACAACCGTCGAATGAAGAATCTTACCCTGCTCTAACAACCTTCTGACACTGAAAGAGATCAATGGTTGTCTTAAGTTTGCATGTGTCAGAAAAAACCCATTAGATTACACGTCGACCGTCAATGCTCTGCAAGTGTCAGAACCCACTAAACCTTGAAAAACCTAGCCCCACTGATAACATGTTCAGTCACACATTGTGGACCAATCAGATAATGACAAATTAGCACACCTGGCATGTGGACCCGCTACACTTTATCCCCTCTGAAAAGGGTAGAATCAATGGTTGGCATAAGATCGCAAGCCTCTGACAAAACCCTTGCGAACTTACGACAACCATAGGATTAAGGCAGTGTTAGAGAGCCTGGGCCCGGGAAACATCAAACCGAAAACATAGGAAATATTAAGGCACTGACTTAGGAAAAATTAAAGCACCACCGGGCTTGTAGACTTAGGAAACTTTAACCTCGGAGACTTAGGCAAATTGGCAATTATTAAAAGGGGCTCAAAAATAAAACCTTTAGTTGCAAGATCGCATAACATGAAAAAGGTTCATGCGATCATGCGACAAAGGGGTTAACAATTTACCACGTGTTTTAGAGTTTTATGTGGCCTGAATAAAGTAACACAAAATTAGAACAAGGCCAGGGAAATTTAGGGCTTTTTTACTACAACGGCTAGTTTTTTCAAAATTTTCACCTAGTGTTTGAGCCAGAGACCTAAAAACAATTGCAAAGACCGGTAGAAAAATGCTAGAGCCATGAAAAATTTTACATGTGCTAACAGGGTGAGTCATCAAACAACAATCAAAATAATAAAAGAGGTAATGAGAAAGTCAACTTTTCCCATACTTATGATAACATCATTAATACTTTAGATAGTAATAAAAATACCATAAATGTTATCGTGGTAAAAGAGAAGCCAAGGGAAGCAACATCTAATGTTGTAACTAGGGGGCAAGCATAAAAAATTACTCTACCTAGAAATGCTCCAAGAATTGTTCTACCAAATCAAACCTCATCTTCATCATCAAAACAATATAATTTGGTTGACTAATTACAATGGACCCCTGCTCAAATCTCTATTTTAGAATTTATCAAGCTTTCACCAACTCACAAGGAGATTCTAGAAAAAGTCTTGGTAGAAACTAATGTGCCTCTAAATCTAGATGTAGACAAATTTCAAAACATGGTAAGGCATCTTATTTCACCTCATTGCCTATCTTTTTTAGAGCAAGATGACTTGTCATTAAACCACCGACAAAACTTGCCTTTGCATATAGAGATTCTAATTCACAAGCATAGGGTAAAAAGAGTCCTTATTGATGGAGGGGTTGGCTTGAATATTTGTACCCTAAACTTGGTAAAAGCCTTAGGATTTTTTGAGGAGGATATTGACCCAAAGAAAAAGATAATTATAAAAGCCCATGATGATGAAGAGAAAGCTTCTAAGGGTGTCATATTACTTCCTATCAGAGTTGGCCCAATGCAAAAAGAGACCATTTGCCAAGTCCTAGACCTAAAGTTGACTTACAATATCTTACTAGGGAGACTGTGGATTCATGAAATGTAGGTCGTGCCTTCAACTTACCACCAATGTCTCAAATTCCCCTATCTAGGATAAGAAATCATGGTAAGAGGGGACTCAAATCCCTTTCAATATTGTAATAACATGAAGCCTATCAATGATTCCTTAGTCCCGCATAATGCAGAAGGGTATATTACTCAAAGAATAGAGCAAGGTCAAAGTTCAAAAGATATTCCATCTTTGAAGGGAAAAGAAAAAGAAGAAAAAGAAGTTGTTGTTGAAAACATCCAAAGTCCTACTAACCTAGCTACATCGACAAAAGGAAAACAAAAGGTTAGTAAGGAAAGTGTTCTTGAGAAGCAGAAAGAAGATAAAGCTAAATCCATCCAAATCTACACCAAAGATGCTCATTACCAAAAGATGGACCATATGATGAAAAACTTTGAAAAGCAATGTCAAATCAAACAAAAGGGAGTATGTGAATACTCCTTATCCATGATGGACCTACCCTTATCTCCAAAATCATATGGAAATCCATCTAATCTACCTCATAAATAAAATGATCACTTTGTAAGGGTGAATACATCTTCATTTATGGAGGAAGAAGACAATGAAATCCTAAATTGGCTATATAAGGATGAGGAGTCAAGTACACATGAAAAGCGCATCCAAAATGTAAGCATTCCTTCACATCAATATGGGAAAGGATTTCAAATAATGTAGCAAATGGGATACAAAGGACAAGGACCTTTAGGAACAAGAAATGAAGGACTCACTGAACCCATTGAAATGACATGGAGAGATAGAAAAGAAAAGACAGGATTAGGGTACCTAGAACAAGGGTACACTCAAAAGAACTATCCTAAAGTCTATGACCGAATTTTACAATTAGGTTCTCAAAGAGATGAGGATTCCAACAATTGGGAATGGGACTCATTGTCAAGTGAGTCATGTCAATATAAGGAAGTTGATGTTATCCATACCTACACTCCTAGCAAGGGAAAAGAATCAATTGCAGAATCAAATCAGAATCAAGCCTCAAGTTATAGTCAAGTGGTTTTAGATAATGTCCCAATTCAAGAAATTAAAATAAATAAATGGGTAGGATAAACCTACATACCATCATGGAGACCTACTATGGAAGAATCTAACATTAGGTTTAATCCATGATATTTTTACCCAACAAAAACCTTAGAGGATTCTAGTGAGGAAGATTTTGACCCTAGTTCTCTAGAACATCTTGAAGAAGCACATATTCTAGATTTAAGCGATACAATGTTTGAACCTTCAAATGAAGTCCTATCCTTGAACCCCATTGAACTAAACCAAAGCATTGATCATTTGACCCTTATCTATCTAGAATTAATCGAATGGAATTCCATTGAACCTACCATACTCCCTACATTTTTGAATGATAACTTGGTGTACCAATACCTAAATGTGGTTGAACCTTCTTCTACCATATAATATCAAGAAGGAGTGACAAAGGAAAGTATCCAAACTCTCAATTCAATTAAAAATGAAAAAAAAAAAGAAAAAAAAAAGGAAAGAATCTAATGTTGAAAACCACATTGTGGCAGCATTAGATAAAAAAGAGAAGGAAATAAAGAATGACTCCAAAAGTGAAAACCCAATTGAGGCACTTAAGGAAGGGAGTTTGGATACTTTACCTGAGAACTATGAAGAAAGATCTCTTATCTTGATTGAACCAATAGAAAAAGTGAATATTGGGTCAGAATCAGAACCAAGGATTATACACTCAACAACATCTCTATCTAGTGAGGAAAGAAAAGACTTCATCAAAATTTTCAAAGAAAAACAAATCAATTTTTCATGGTCGTATGATGATATGCCAAGATTAGATCCAAATTTAATCATGCATCATTTGAACATAAGAGAAGGAGTAAGACCAGTAAAGCAGAAATTAAGAAAGATGCATCCACACATAGCTTTACTTGTAAAAGTGGAGTCGGAAAAATTGTTGAAAGTTGGGTTTATAAGAGCCATTGATTATGCCCAATGGATTTCAAACATTGTGCCAATTTCAAAAGTGGACAATTCCATCAGAATTTGCACGAAATTTAGGGATCTCAATCTTGCATCTCCTAAAGATGACTTTATGTTACCAAGCATAGATGCCATCATAGATTTGACAGTAGGACATTCAATGTTCTCACTTATGGATGGATTTAGTGGCTATAATCAAATAAAGATAGCACCTAAAGATCAAGACAAAACAACATTTACATGCGCATGGGGGACATTCTGTTGGAATGTTATGCCCTTTGGTCTAAAGAATGCTAGAGCGACCTATCAAAGAGCCATGACAATAATATTTCATGACATGATGCACAAGTTCATGGAGGACTATGTAGATGATATAATTGATAAATATCACTCAAGAGAAGAACATCTACCCATCTTAGAGAAAATATTTGAAAGATTGGAACAATTTAAAGTAAGGTTAAATCTGAAGAAGTGTGCATTTGGTGTTCAATCAGGAAAGCTACTAGGGTACATTGTTTCAGCAAAAGGAATAGAGGTAGACCCAGCCAAAGTCAAAGCCATCATGGAAATGGAAGCACCTAGAAACATAAGTTAGATGAGATCTCTTCAAGGCAGGATCCAATCCATTTGAAGGTTCATATCTCAATTAGCAGAAAAGTTCCATAATTTTAATCAACTCCTTCATAAGGACATAATTTTCAAATGGGATGAGAAATGTGAAGAAGCTTTCAACTTGTTAAAGAAATATCTAATGAACCCTCCAACTTTGATGCCACCTATAAGAGGCAAGCCTTTAATTCTATACATTTCTATGACTGAACATTCATTAGGGGCACTCTTGGCACAAGAAGATGAATCAGGAAAAGAAAATGTCATATACTATATAAGCAGGACTTTGGTGAAATATGAGTTGAACTACACCTTCATCGAAAGAGCATGTTTGGCCATAGTTTTTGCTTCCAAAAAATTACGCCACTATATGTTATCCCACAAGATTCGACTCATTGCAAAGATTGATCCCTTGAAATATCTTCTCAGCAAAACAACATTGAATGGGAGACTAGCCAAATGGGTCATGGTGCTAAGTGAATTCGACATAGAATATGTGGATAAAAAATCTATCAAGGGCCAAGTCATAGCTGATCAATTAGCAGAATCACCATTACAAGATGACCATCCAATACAAGTAGAATTTCTAGATTTTGAAATTGTGAATGTGGAAGCAAAAACATGGCAACTATATTTTGATGGTTCCTACACACAACATGGATCAGGAGCAAGCATAATTTTGATTACTCCTCAAGGATCTACAATTCCAAAATCATACAAATTACTATTCCCATGCACAAATAACATATTTGAGTATGAAGAATTGGTCATTGGAATAAAATTGGCATTAGAATGGAAAGTGACAGAACTACAAGTCTATGGAGATTCACAATTAGTTATCAATCAAATTAATGATGAATATCAAATGAAAGATGACAAGATGATACCTTACAAAAATATGGTTGAGAATCTCAAGAAATACTTCACTCTCATCACATTTGAGCAAGTACCAAGAGAGAATAATAAAGCAGCAGATGCAATGGCTACTTTGGCATCACTTCTCCAAATACCAAATCAAAGCGCCAGATATGAATTCCTAGTAGAAGTTGAGCAACCTGCATTTGACCCTACCCATCCTCATACTATTTTTTTGCTAATTAGACATGAATCACCTTGGTATGGATCTATTTATACCTACTTAAAAGACCAAATCCTACCCATGGACCAAACCAGGAACTAAAAGAAAAGCTTTATCCGACAAGCCTCTTGTTATACCTTAATATCTGACACATTAGATCGTAAGAGTCTAGATGGAATGCTTCTTAGATGTCTAGAGAAAGAGGAATCAGATATAGCCTTACAATAAATTCACGAGGGGATTTGTGGGTCACATTTGAATGGTTTAACCCTAGCTAAGAAACTTCTTAGGATAGGATATTTTTGGCCTACAATGGAGAAAGATGCTTCTCACTTTGCTAAAACTTGTCGAAAGTGCCAATATCATGGGAACTTGATCCATGTACCCACACAAGAGCTTCATCCTATGACAACACCTTGGCCATTTTATCAATGGGGTCTAGACTTAATAGGAATGATTTATCCACCATCTTTAAATGGTCATAAATTCATTATCACGACAACATAGTACTTTACGAAATGGGTGGAAGTTGTACCCTTATCAACTACTACAGGAAAACAAATATCCTTGTCCATCCTAAACCACATAATATGTAGATATGGTGTCCCTCATGCCATCATAACCGATAATGCCAAACATTCCAAAAACAAGGATTTAAAGGAGTTATGCACAAAATTCCACACGATACATCACTCATCTTCAATATATTACCCCCAAGGTAATGGACAAGCTGAAGCAATGAATAAAAACACCTTAAAGATATTAAAGAGAACTATGGACAATTCAAGTATAGATTGGCATATAAAAATAAACCCGACCATATGGGGTAATAGAACAAGCATCAGAATGCCAACATGAGCTACACCATTTTCCTTAGTCTTTGGAACATAAGAAATTTTACCTTTGGAGGTAGAACTTCCATCCTTAAGAGTATTTCTACATGGTTTGATAAGTGAGGAAGATTATAGAGTTTCTAGGTTGCATGAACTAGAACTTCTAGATGAAAAACATCAACAAGCTTTTGATCACTTGAAAGTATATCAAAACTGAATGTCAAGGACCTATAACAAGCATATCAAGTCAAGAACATTCTAGATAGGTGACTTAGTTTTGTGAGAGAATCCCAAGAATCAAGCAGAAAGAGAAAAGAAAGGAAAATGAGAAGCAAACTGGTTAGGACCTTTTGTGATCACTTCATCTTTTGGGACATGCACCTATAAGTTAGCTGATTGTGATGGAGAAGAGTTACAAGAACCTATCAATAGAATTCATCTCAAAAGGTTCTACACATGAAGCAGATGAAGGGATAAAGAAAAAGAGTATTAGAAAATCAAATAATAAAGCATCCTATTTATTGTATACAGTCAAAAGAGATCTTTAAAATACCAAAAACATTGAAAAGCTGAAAAGAGCAAACAAATCAGAAATGTAGAAAAGATAAAAAATAGTGGAAAATTGAGCATGAAGAAAGCCAAAAACATTCATATATGATCCTCAAAAATATGTTGTCTTGGTGAAAACCTAGAAAATAGGCACTTGATGATATAAAAGAAAAAAATTCAAAAAAAAGAGAAAATACAAAAAAAAAATCAGAAAAGAAAAGAAAAAATGCCTTGGTGAAAACCTAGCAAATAGGCGCCTTGGTAGCAAAAAAAGGGGAAAAGGGTTTAAAAATAGAAAAAGAAAGAAAGATCCATTCAATCAGTGAAAACCTGGTAAACAAGCACCATTAAAAGTCCAAGTCAGTCACATACCTAGCAGTCATCCTTGTAAATATTACATTCGCCAACATTTGTATATATTGCATAATAAAACCCCACAGTTGCATTTGCAAGTACCTAAATATTTTGGTCATCTAATCTACAAATTGTCTTAAGTCCCACAAACAAAATCATATCAAACTAGGGGCAATCTACTATAAAAGAGGAAGGATTCATAAAAAGAAAACTTTAATCAATCATCGAATCAATTCATCAAAAATGCAATTGAGATGCTCAATCAAATCCTAACTCTAATCCAATTTGAACTCAATGCAAAATTTGATCCAAGATCTTACATGACCCTATCTTTATCAGGATTAAAAGTATGAAATGGATGGAACTACACTTGAAATATGGATTTGAAAAACATCGCAAATTTTTTTCTAAAGTGTTGACTTGATTGATGAAATCATGTCTTTCTAGCGAATCGATGAAAGTTTTAAAACTAGATAAGCTATGATGAAAACATGATATTTTATTGAGTTCTAAATGATTGTCTTAAGATGAAAGTTTTAAAGCATGTTTTATTTGTCTAAAGATGTGATCATCAAAGAATCATCGAGGACTTTTACATATGATGAAACTAAGGTTTTTGTTTGTTTACGCAAAAAGATACCTTGGATATTTTGATGTTCAATATCATAATACCAAAATCCACTTGCAACATAGAATCTGACAAAATCGGTATTCGCACTCTCATGATTGACTTCAATTAGTGATAGTCGTACCAGAAAGAGATGGGAAAGCAATGAAAGAGGTGAAATAAGTATTCATATCATCATGGTTGAACTAGTAATGATTGTACTAAATCAGGATTCCAAAAATTGCTCAATGATGAATATAAGCTCCAAATTTTTGAATGGTGATAGTTAGTTGCATACATCCTAGATTAAATGCATTTAAAGTATTTGCCTTTCTTAGCTTCAAAAACTAAATTGCAAGAGGAAAAAGATAAAGGGGGTGTATTCAAATCAAAAATCAAATGAGCATAAAAAACTATATGTGTTCGAGTGTGTTGGAAATAAAAAACAATAAAAAACAAAGGTGCATTCCATTAGTTCGCTTGCATTTGTTAGATTCATGTTATCTTGCATTCATTTAAAGATTTTCCACCCTATCATTCAAATAGATTCATTGCATTAGTTTGCATTCATTTTAATCTAAGTTCATTACATTTAGCTTACATCATCTTACATAAAGTGTCATTGCATTAGGTTGCATTCAATTTAAAAATTCATCTCATCTAGTGGGCATTCTTTAAATAATTCATATCAATCCATTACGTGCCTTTACCATGGCATTTATTAGTTAATGTTCATTGCATCCATTAAATCATTTCTTTCAAAGAGAGGTAAATTCATCATTAGGTGCATATCATTTAGTTCATTCAAATCATTATATTCATTAACATCATTCATCTATATCATAAATAACATTTAGGATCATTAATATCTATAATCATTATTCATTACATCATATAGGTCCATAATATTTTACATCACATTTGCATACCATAAATCCATTGCATTCATATCCAGTAAATACATCCATATATCCATAAACATCATTACATCACCTTTTTCATTACAACACCATCTAACACATTTATATATCATTTCCATCCATAAAGCATTAAAATATCCTTACAAGAATCATTAAATTCATATTGCATCCATTCATCTATTCTATGTCATACATAAGACATACATATAAGCATAAATAGAACATGTGCATCCATATCATAAAACTGCATTCTGAAAAGCATAAAACAAGCATATAGGAGATAGAACCATATAGATCTGCATATCATAGTAAAACACCTGAAAAATGAGGTCCAACACATGATGACATCACATAAAGTAAATCTATCAAAACTAAGAATTAAATTCTATGGTATCATCATCATAAATCAATGGAGTATCAAAGTCTATGATATCATAATGAAATAACAAGAAATCAAAGTCCATCAAAATATCAACGAGTATCAACACATAAGGGAACATCAACTGATCAAAAGAATACAACAGAGTCCAATGTCTCGATATAAATGAGATCATCATATACATCAATGAATAAAAGAATATGTATCATCTCAAATCAATTGGCTGAGCCACCAGCACCATCACCACCATTAGGACTAGGACCAATATCAAGAGGATGGCTCAAACTTAGCCTATAGCCCATGCTGACTCATAGCGGCCATAAAAGCCTGCATCATACTACTGAGCTAGCTAACCTGTTGCCTAATCTGAGAAACATCCGACTGTAAGGGTCAAACATCTGATGCAGCCGCCTAAGCCTTTGAACTAGGAGCATGTGTAGAAGAAGTTTGTAGTGGAGGCATGGAAGAAGATGGAACAGATAAAGATGGAATGAAAGAAGAAGAAGATGGATGAGATGAAGAAGATGGCATAAAAGCAAAAGCAGGTGCCTGAACTGAAGGAGCTTGTGGAATAAATGGCATGATAACCTATGGAGGAGCCTGTGCTAGTCTACCTTGTGCATGATCTAACAAAGCATGTGCTACCTGGGAATCCACCTACCTCTAACGTATGACCCTACGATGACCCTATCTAGTTACAGGATCCACAACAACCTAGTGCAACACTCTATCCACACCCCTCACCTAACCACCACCCCTAGGAGGAATGGGAGCAACAACAATAACTGGAATCAAAACTCTTCTTTCTCTAGTTGCTTGATGACCTAGTCATCCACGATGAGCCTGTACCTTGCCACCCCTACTACCATCCCCATCCCCACCATCATCTCCACCATCATCATCAAACTCCTCATCAATACTTGGTATCCTCTCAGTTGGATCTGTAAATCTCAGAAAGGGTTCCGAGCGAACTAATTTGCGTAATCATCAGTCATGCCTACATCAATAACATGCTCTCTCATGTCCCATGGCAAGTGAGCTAGGCCCCATACCTCCTGACAAGCTGTCCTAAAATTGACCACATGCCCCCATAATGATCTCTTAGCCTGAACACGGGCATACATGGCTACACCCTGCAGCATGCCCTGAGTATGACCATACTATCATAGTACTCGGCATAAGAAAAATAATGTGAGGCATATGACCTATCATCTATCATGGACATCACATAAATGGAAGCTTTGTACTATCCTTGGGCCATGACTCACATCCTAGGTATGGTTGCCAGACGACCTGATCCATGTCATCGATAATGTGGTGCCAATAATCTAACTTCCCCATATGAGTCTGCACAACCATGCCCTCGTACATCCAGGAAAACAACCATCCTAGATCATGATGACGTGCTACAATAGGTCTCATCACTAGGAGATGCTCCCATGTCCATAACTATAACAAAATAGATCTTGTAAATAAAGTCGAAGAGCACTTGTATACCACTATATGCAAATCATGATAGAGTTGCACTAGAATGCAAGATCCCTAATCAAACCATCAAGGCTGAACCATCAAGTCCTCAAGAATAGGTCCCCAACTGACTACAAATCCATGACCTCAGTGATCTGACACAAGGAAGCCTCCAATCAGCGCACCCAAAACAACTGGTAGAACTGGAAAAGAATGAAATTATGACCACTGAATATGGTCATTACCGATCGTGGGATCCTGGAATACCCACCGACACACTGCACCATCATAAACCTGATCATAAAATACTAACTTTCCTTGTGTAGGAATACGAAGGATGTGGTATACATCTTCGGGGGTGATCGTCATCTCCCCCATCGGCAAGTGGAAGGTATTATGGTCAGAGTGTCATCTCTCTGCCATAGTGGTGATCAGACCTTGATTCACTCAGAATCACAGTAGGGGAAGTAGAAAGGACAGTCTGCATCTACCGATGTGTCTACGATCTGACGCACTCAGATCATCTATCATGCTAAATGGTAAGGGATATAAGCCTCGAACGACTAGTGACTTAAGCATGACCTACAAAAAGTAAGTTAAATCACATCAGTTTTGAAATCAGTTATCTTTTGAATCATCCTAAGTCAATCAAACATTTAAAAATATCAAACCACAATCAATTTTCCTGATTCTATTAAGAGAGGATGGAAAATTTATCATCACCCATCATCTAAATCTAGATTGACAATCAAACATTCAAACTACAATTGAATCAAATTGACATCTTATGACTCGCTACCAAATCAGGTTTATTACCTAAACCAATCAATTGATTGACGACACCAAATGGTTCAAAAAATTGACTAAGTCATTTGCAAATTTATCCTATCAAGGTAAAAGCTCTATTTTAATGCTTAAAAGTGCTAAAACATAAAAGCGCTACTCAAAAGCTTAAAACCGCTATTCAAAAAATCAAAAGCGTTGTTCTAAAGCGTAAGTGCTAAAGAAAATATTGGAAGCATTATTAAAAACATGAAAAGTGCAACAGACATTAAATGCGCTAAAGTAAAAATTGAACGTGAAACATGCCCTAATTTAACCATGTAAAAGTGCTAATTAAAAGTGCGGAAGTGCTATTTAAAAGCACGAAAGCACTAAAAAAATTGCAAAAGCGCTAAAAAAATGGGCAAAAGCATTTTTTTAATTGAAAAAAGAAAAAAAAGAGGGTTTTGCCAAGAAAAATTCAATTTTTTTGGAAATAAATGCATTAAATGAAAAACTAAGAGGATCAAGCACTTACCTGAGGTCCATAGGTCGACGGCTGATGATATCGTTGACCATGCTCGAATCTGTGCTCTCTAATTGGGATCACCATCGTCAACAACTCAGAGGGAGTCAGAGAGAAAAGTCAACTATGAAAGTGAAAATGAATAATGAAAATGACTTTTTACCCCTTTATATAGGCCATTTTGACCTAAAAAGGGAATCTTTTACCACAAAATGCCTGGGGACCCAAATTTTTCACCAAATCTACCAAATCAAGGCCATTTGTCATCACATGAATGTAAAATCAATATAAAAAATGAAATCAAAATTCAATATAAATTGACCTACTTAACGCAAAATGACCTAAACCATCAACTTTTTTGAACATCTATCAAATTTCATTTCATTTCTGAGGGGGCATACACTTAGATAAATAGGAAAGGCAAGGCAACAGTATCATCAAATCAGGGGCACGACCATCAAATCAGAGCGTAATCTTTTATCAGAAAAGTTTTTGCTTATCAATCGAAAGGGGCATCAAACATCGAATCAGATCGAACCAAGTACCATATCGGATAATCTATCATCAAATCGACCATCAAGGACCTTAAATCAATCAAAACTGCATCAATCAAACTTCATTAGAATCTGCATCTTATATCAAACAATGAGATCAACCATCGACGAAATCAGGACCTTATATCAATTGAATTAGGACATTCTTTGAATCGACATGTTGCACATGTCAACTCAAAGAGGGGCATTTGTAATCACCAAAAATTGGACAAGATCATTTAAGTGAGAAATCAAGGCAAAGATCAACACAATTAAATACAATTAAATTAAATCAAGATCAAATCAAAGATAAATTGCAATTGAACCTTAATCCGAAATCAATTGAAAATCAAAAGCCATCAAATCAATTTAAATCGAATAAATCATGATAAATCAATTAATTGTGTAAATAATCTAATTAATTACATAATTCAAATTAAATCAAATCAACCCATTCAAGGGGTACACATGGTTAAATAAATTAAATAAATTTAATTAATTAATTCCTATTTTCTCTCAACCACCAAATGGGAGGAAAATCAATCAACCAATAGGAATTGAGAACCAAGCTCACATGGATCAAGCCTAAATTGAATCTCAATCACTCATTTCGAAAGATCATCTTGTCCACTCATTTTGTCTTCTTGTCCCAAGCTTTGAGGACAAAATATTTAAATGGTCTCCAAAGGTGGAACCATGGACTCAACTCTCACCTAACCTTGATCAACTCAACTACACCCCCTACCCTTGCCAAAATCTATAAAAGCAAGGCATAATTGAATTAATAATCATCCACAAATCTGAGAATAACATCAAACCTCTTGCAAATTAGAGCTAGAAAATAAAATATAGAAGCTAATTAGCATTTCAATTTGGAAATAATTGTTTTAGCTTGCTTTATCATATCATTCTCATTTTAGGACTGTCACTAATGGAGGCTTGCTGAGAGCTTTACATTAGCATCCCTAAATAAAGATCCATAGAGTGCTTAATTGTCAATTATTTGCTTAAATAGATTGCTATTTGTGGTAATTTAGTAGTTATTTTGAATTATTGATGATACTAACCCTATGAAGGTACTTTTTCTAGTACACAGATACTATTTGGTGCAGTATGCAAGTGTGCGCTACCTGATTGATAGCAAAAAACAAAGATCACAATTCTCTGTTGCATTCTATGTTTATGTGGCAAGTGATGAGTCTAATTATTGACTTAATTTTGTTATGATCCTTTATGTTTTTTTGACACTCTAAAAAACATTTCCAGGACATTTTATTACTTATACTTATGTGAACCTATGCGAAGTATAGCCAAAGTCACAAGATCTAAGGGTAGCCTGAATGATATGTTTTGCTTGTTATTATAAATATAATACAATATTTCATATAATTATTTCAAAGTTGTGTTCTAATATCTAAGTAGGAGTTGAAAATGTTGACTTGCATATGTACCGAATGTCACTAACCTTTCAGGTAAATACGGAGCGGTATGAAGAGTGATGCATTTGCATTGAAGAATGAAGTTAGAAGACCAACCATAGTGAGAGGATTTAGCATGCTTCCGATGGATATGTCGAGCTTTGAAGGAGTTGTTGTTCCAAAAATATAGAAGATTAGTCTTGCTACATTTCCTCTAGACTGTTATTCTGTTGACAGTAGTAATTGTATAATGTTATGGTTGTTTTATCTTCTCCACATGTGGCGAGTCTTAATGGGACTTTTCTGTTATGTTTTCCATAAGTGTCTATCCTTGATATAAAGGGATTTTTAATGTTTTAGTAGAGAGTAATGAAAGATAGAATTACGTACTCAGCATAGTGAAAGTTGCTCTGTTATTATTCTTCATGAGTTGTTCAGTTATGATGTAACCAGTTGAGAAGATTTTAATGGAATAGTGATTTTGGGTTATTTCTTGTGTTGAGTAGTTAACAGAAGCCAACCAAGGGGGCCCACTTAAGAGGTGGATTAGATTAAGTAAGATAGATTTGATTTCTGTACTTTTCCAATTTTCAAATAGAGCTACTGTTTCACTCCTATAGCATTGCCACTGTAGTTGTTCCTACAACATTTGCGGAGATGGGTATAGTGAATGTTTTGAGTTGTTAAACAGGCTTAGGTTCATTTCATATGTTTTCTACAGTAGTTTCATTTAATAGTCAAGTGTGTTTACTTTCCTGCAGCAATAGCATAGATTCCTTTCATGCATTTCATCTTCCTACAGGATAAGTGTTTTGACTCCTAAAGGAACTTAGTGCACAAACTGTGTTGTCCCATTTCAAGTCTACATCCCTGGGTTGACAATCTAAATGCATTTCATGATGGGGATAGGTAATCCATAGCATATATATATTATCCTTGAGAGAGACAATGGCATGATTATCTCTACCTATTGTGAGACTGTTCATTTTTGGCACCGTTGCCGAGGATGGTGTCAAACTAGGAACCTTCATGAGTCATTTATTTTTCAAATTAGTTTCCTATTTTCAGTCAATAACAAGAAGTTGTGAGTTTGTTTCACAAGTCACAAACTTCCTTACATGCATCGAAGAAGGCGAGATGCTCATGGTATATTTCTTCCAAAAGAACCTTTTAAAATGAAAGAAGAGTTTGAAGAGCTCGAATTACCATTTCTTGACGTGGGTCCTGAGTTTGTTACATCATCTTCAATAGAAGAAGAAGAAACCCAAGAAACATTTGACCTCCATCCTTTTGCAGAGATATTAGCTAGCTTCCACAATAATCCCAATCCAGGACCACCTGTCACTCCGAACCCCCCTAGTTAATAATACTTTCCAGCCATAGTTTCAATATCCAATACCTCCAGTAATGGCAGCTCCTACGTTTCCATTTCCAATTCTAGTCTTATTAACAATCCCAACCTCAAGAACATACCTGCTTCAACACTTCCAAAATTCTATGGCCTTGTTATGGAGGATCCTGACACCTTTTTGTTTTAGTTTGACATACTGTGTCAAAGCTTTGACTACAATAATGACAGCCATAAGCTAAAGCTATTCCCAGCAACTCTAGAAGAGTTAGCCCTCAAATGGTTCATGGGCTTAGGAGCGAATGCAATAACTAATTGGGATGGGATGAGAGACTTGTTCCTTATAAAATATAAGGAATACTACAAAGGGAGTGATTCAAAAGGAGATGACATCTTTCGTATTTCACAAAGGGAAGATGAGACATTAGAGAATTACACATCATGCTTCTTGTTTGGTTTACAGAAGAACCCACAACATGCATTACAGGAGGATTCAAAGAAGCTGATTTTTCTGAGAGGAGTGAATGAAAGTTGTCTTGAAGCTCTGGACCTCATGGATGGAGGGGATATATCTCAGTCTTCTTGGGATGACCTTTAGAGGATTTTCATGAATTATTCTAGAGCAGCAGTCAAGAAAGGAAGGGGATTTCGCTCAACACTGAATAAAGGAAGTGGCTCTGGTATTTCAAAGATGGAGATTTCAAACTTGTTGTCAAATTTCAAGCAAGACATCATAAATGATGTTGCTACACACCTAGACACTATGACCGCCAAGAAGAAACATGCAGATGCAAAGGCACAACTGGCTGAATACTATCATCATTGCCACAGACAAAAGAAGGATTGTTAGTGCAAATCGGTCACAAACCTGGAGAACCAACATCTTCCAATTGAGTACTTGAAGATAGAAGGAGAGGATGAGCAAGTATTCTTTTTTTCTCAATGCCAGCCATGGGCCACAAGACAAGGTATGCCTCAAGACCCATTACAAACTTCAAGTCCATATAATAGTCAGTGGAAAAACCAGAATGTCCAAAGTCCTCCATAGTATAATCAGCCCACTTTGAATAATGCCTGGCTAAATAATCCATAGAACCAATGGTATCCTCCACAACAACCCCAATGGTCACAATTTCCAAACCAATGGGAACAACCACAAGGAAATTGGCAGCCCACTAACCAATGGAGAGGACCTCAAGAATGGCCTAACCCAAATCCTGGATATGCACCTCTACCACCTCCAACAAATGTGCCTACAATAATGCCACCACCTCAAAATACGAGACCTCCAAAGTAGACACAATTACCTACTCAACCTCAACCAAATCCAAATAGTCAACCACCACAGCAACAAATGTATGCTACTGATGCTCAACAGTACCCTGCCTATACACTTGATATAGCTGACATACACTTAAGATCATGTACTACCTTACTAGCTCCTGAACCACCCCTTATTACAGAAGTACCAAATGTTCCTACAACAATAGAACCAATTCCAGTGAATGATTTTCCAAATACTATTGCATCAAAAAATATTTCCAAATCAGCTAATGTTCAAGCATCAGTTAAACCACCTTTTCCCCAAAGACTCAGCATGGAGAAAACCATACCCCAAGAAGAAGAGTAGCCATTTGATATAATTGACCAACTTAAGAACATGCATGTCCAAATTCCCCTATTTCAAGCAATAAAAGATGTTCCAGTTTATGGAAAAGCAATTAAAGAAGCTTGTCTTAAAAAGCCTGGGAGAAAGAAAAAGGATCCTACAAAAGTTCATGTTATAGGACAATTAGCTGATATCATGCTAGGGAAACTGGTAATACCCAAATATTCAGATCCAGGGAGTCAAGTTGTGAATATAATCATTAATGGCGAGTCTGTCAAAAATGCATTAATAGACTTAGGTGCTGCCATTAATGTAATGACAAAAGATATGAACAAACTAAGCATTGAAGGGTTGAGAGCTACTCCAACAGTGTTACAATTAGTAGATAGCTCTACTGTTACTCCTGATGGAATTATAGAAGATATAATAGTTGCCTTAGACTCTTGGGAGTACCCTACTGATTTCATGACCCTTTCACCAAAAGTCAACCTTGCTGGTTACCCTGTTATTCTAGGACGCCCATGGTTAGCAACAACTGATGTAAACATAAGTTGTCAATCAGGGAACATGACAATATCAGATGGGATTGCCACTAAGAAACCAGCATTGTATCCTCCAGCTCAACCATAGCCAGATTTGAGTACACCTATATGGCCAGACTTAGGAGATGGAGAAGAAGAACTGAATTCAGTGGTCTAGCTCATAATGTTACATAGGCAATCATTTCTAAAGCTATAAGAGGAAGATGAAGTTATAAGGAGCATTCTTAATAATGACTGTGTTGTAATCAAAGATGTATCTAAAATTTCTATGTTAGAGTTAAGTACATATGAAGATAACTTTGAGGATTGTGTATTACCTTCAAAACCAAATATTATTCACCAGTTGCTACCTAGTGAAATAAACACAAGTGCTATCTCTGAAGTATCCATGCTTGACCTTACAACTACTATAGAGCTTTCTAAAGGTCATAATCTACATGTGAATAATAAGTTTCCTTCACAACAACTAGAGCAACTAACCAAACTACTACAAACACATGAGAAAGCCTTTACATGGGACTATGGGGACATGAAAGGATTAAGCCCTACATTACGTACACACAGAATATATATCAATGAAGGAAGCCTACCCCTTCATCAACCTCAAAAGAGGATTAATCCAGCATTAAGGGAGATAGTCAAAACTAAATTACAAAAGCTATTAGATGTTGGCTTTATATATCCTATATCCGACAGTAAGTGGGTATCACCTTTGGTTATAGTACCCAAAAAGGGAGGAAAATGAAGAATTTGTGTGGATTACAAAGAGTTAAACAAAGCTACCAAGAAGGATCACTTTCCACTACCATTTATTGACCAATTACTAGATACTTTGGCCGGTAAGTACTTTCCCTTTCTTGATGGATATAGTGGGTACAATCAGATAACTATTGCTCCAGAGGACCAGGAAAAGACTACATTCACATGTCCATGGGGGACATATGCATATTCAGTTCTACCTTTTGGTTTTGTAATGCTCCAGCAACATTTCAAAGAGCTATAATTAGTATTTTTGCTGACATATCACATGACTATATGGAGATATACATGAATGACTTTACATCATTTGGAGTAACATTTGATGAAGCTTTGAAGAATCTTGAAAAGGTACTCATCAGATGTAAAGAACATAATCTATCTCTTAATAGTGAGAAATGCTTTATGATGATGCAGGAAGGAGTGGTACTTGGGCATTTCATTTCAACAGGAGGAATTCAAGTGGACCCAACTAAAGTAGAGGTAATACTAACACTACCTACCCCTACTAAACAAAAAGATGTAAGATCTTTTCTAGGACATGTTGGATACTATAGACGCTTTATTCATAATTTCAGTCAAATTGCAAGCCCTCTGTATGCACTGCTAACCAAAGAAGCTGAATTTAAGTGGACACAAGCATGTGATGAGTCTTTCTTGTAGCTAAAGAAACTCCTAACAACTGCACCAGTCCTCAAAGGATCAGATTGGTCTATCCCATTCCAAATCCATACAGATGCTTCTGATTATGCCATAGGTGTTATGCTAGGAAAAAAGTCTGCTAACCTTGAGAATGCAATTTACTATATTAGTAAAAGTCTTCATGGCCCTGAATTGAACTACACAGTTACTAAAAAGGAACTCCTAGCTGTAGTTTATGCATTGAACAAATTCTGACACTATGTCACAGGCTATCCTATTTTTGTTCACACTGATCACTCTGCAATAAAATATTTGATGAAAAAACCTGCTATAACAGGCAGACTAGCAAGATGGCTCTTACTATTGTAGGAATTTGACATAACAATTGTAGATAAGCCAGGGAAGGCCAATGTAGTTGCTGACTACTTGTCTAGACTACAAAATACTGATGAAGACACTACTCAAGTTGAGGATACATTTACAGATGAACATCTATTCCACATAGCAACTAAAAGCCCATGGTATGCAGACATAGCCAATTATCTAGCAGCAAATAAGATGCCCCAACATTTCTCTTAGAAAGACAAGAAAAAGCTTGCAGAGAAAAGTTTTCAGTTTTCATGGATAGATAATAATCTCTTTTACACTAGACCAGATCGGATTATGAGAAGATGTGTGAGAGAAGATGAAGTATATGACATACTCCATGCTTGTCATGATGAGCCTTGTGGAGGTCATTTTTTAGCAAAGTAGACATCCATTAAAATCTTAACAACAGGATATTATTGGCCTCAATTACACAGAGATGCAGCTAGTTATACAAAAAAATGTGATAAATGTCAGAGGATGGGTCAACCAATGAAATCAGATGAGATGCCACTCAATCCACAGGTAGTAATAACACCTTTTGACAAGTGGGGTATGGACTTCATTGGCCCAATTGATCCACCATCAAATGGAAAATCCTACATCTTGGTTTGTACAGATTACTTGACAAAGTGGGTAGAAGTGAAAGCTATGAGGAATGCAAGGGATGAAAAAGTATCAAAATTTATGTAGGAAGAAATATTTACTAGATATGGAGTTCCTAGAGAGCTTGTCATGGATCAAGGAGCATAATTCACATCAAACCTAATCACAGAGCTAATGAAGGAGTACAACATAAGGCATCAGAAGTCTAGTCCATATCATCCGCAAGCCAATGGACAGACAAAAGTTACAAACAAAGAGATAGAGGCCATATTAACAAAGACATTATAGTTGCATCAAAAGGATTGGAGTAGCAGATTAACAAAAGTAGTCTGGGCTTACCGTACCACATGGAAGACCACAATAGGGTTCACACCATTTGAATTGATGTATGGGAAAGCAACAATGTTGCCCATATAATTTGAACACAAAACATTGTGCATAACACTTGAGCTAAACATCAATCTTCCTGCAGCACAAGCAGAACGTCTCCTCCATCTTAACTCATTGGATGAAATGCACAAGTTAGCATTAGAGAGAACATAACTAATCCAAAACCAGAGGAAAAGATGGCATGATGCACATATCAAGAATAATCAATTTCAAGTAGGAGATTGGGCTTTGTTAGATGATTCTAGATACAAGGAGAACCCAGGTAAGTTGCAAACCAGATGGCTCGGACCCTATGAAATTCAACATGTCTTTGATAATGGAGAAGTTCAACTAACAACACTTGATCCAGTACAATTTAAGCTGCTAGTCAATGGACACCGCTTGCACCTATATCACAAGCCTCAAACCAAGGATGAGTTCTTACAATAGTTCAACATGCATAGTTTAATAGACCCTCAAGAAACAATTCCTGCAATAGAAGGTGAAAGCCTTCCTCCTGTAGCATCACCATGACATGCTTTCTTTAAGCATTCATAATAAAACTTCATTTAATGAGGTCTATTTATCCATTCACATTTCTCAATTCTTCTCACCAACTCATCTCATCTCTATATCTATCATCCACCCAAATTCCATGTCACCCACAATTTCTCTTTTTAAATGCTTTCAATAAAATGCCACGTCAGCAATCTTATGCGGCTACTGGAATCAACACCCTCATCAACTCACATTCATGTATGATACTTCAATGCTAGGTACAACTTTCTAACTCTTTACTTTTTTTTAGCGCATAGGTTTAATTAATTATATCTAGTACTACATTAAATATATAATATATAAGCACTAAGACAGTTTCCTAACCTCGTGCCAAATTTAACAAGTGAGGACACTTGTTCAATTTTCGTAGGGGGCAGGGGAAGTGTACTAACTTCCAAGTGTCATTCTTAGACTATCCTTGTCATACCCATGTCACATCATTATTTTACTTAGGCTGTGTTCATTTAATTTTTAAATCCTTTGCACATTCCCCCGTACTTTTAAATCCTGATTTCCTAAACTTGACATGACTCCAAAAGGATCATAATTAATCTATGAGGTAACTCACACTTAAGATATTGATGTCCTCTAAAATAAATGCCACAATTAAATTTTGTGTCAAGTAAAACAAAGGTAATACAAGCAAAAATATCAACATTTTTCAAGAATCACAATTGCATTTCAAGAAAGGGAATTTACAGAGAAGCAGAAAACTTAGCAGTGGGTTGGAGAGCTGAGAAGTTAGAATTGGGCACTATTAGGATGGGCAAACATTTATAGAGACATGAACCAGTCGTTCATGGTGTTCTATTGACGGATGTAGAGGCAGTCTACAGGTTTAATGCATGCGGTTGGCTTGGTTATTTTATGCAGCTGATAGAGTTTAATGAAGAGGTTGTTGTGGAATTCATGGGTACATTTGAAGAAGGGCAAGCAATAGTATGGGGATTGATAGTTGTGGCCACTAAAGAGAGAATTGCGAAAGTTATAGGATTACCAGTTGTGGGTGAACATTATCCAAATGAGCATGACGCTAGGTCATCTCGTGCTCAGTTTTCTAGGCCAGGTGATCCTGCACTTGAGATTACTAAGCAAGGGTGTAGAAAATTGTCCCTTCCTTAGCCATTTATGGAGCTAGCTACGCATATCATCAGGTATTTAACTTGCGAGGGGAGATTTTCAAACCTACATGCTCACCATTTTAAGTTGCTTAGCTATATCAGGCACAATCTTCAAGTTAATATTCCCAATTTTCTTTATAATATGTTAAGTATTGCTCCTAAAGAAAGTCAAAGAGGCAATGAAAATTCAATTAGCCACCATGCCCTAATCAAGCTTTTAGTAGAAAAATATCTTAGAGATGTTTCCCCAATGTCATGGGCTGAATTTGTTCAAACTAAAACTTTGCAACCTCAAGAAAATCTTGTGGTCCAACCTCTAGATGATGCAATAGAATCTTCTGACCCTATTGAAGAAGTAGTTGTGAAATAAAAAGAACTAGAATTGCCACCAGAAAACCAACCCCCTGAATCTACTCCAGAGAGTAGTGTACCCACTTCTTCTTCAAGAAAATGAAAACAAAAAGTTAAGAAAGAAATCCCTAACTTAGAAGGAGAAATTTCAAACCCTGCAATCTAGATTAATAAAAGGAAACGGTTGAGTCCTATAGTAACTACTCTTGCAACATCTATTCCTACAACATGTAAAGCAAAAAGGTCTTGCCAACCTAAAGTTGCAGTGGTTGAAGAGACAGCTATGCGTAGAAGCCCTCGAATGAGAGGACAAGTAACCCCTCCTCCTAAAAAATTAGATGTTCCGTCACCAACACCAGCTAAAGAGCCCTCTGTTGAAGTTATTCCTGATGACTCTCCTTCCCATGTAGAATCCCAACACATGGAGGAAACTCCTAATGAGAAAGAACCGAGCAATAGTATGCCTTAGAATGATGGAGTGCTTGAGCTGAACCCTAAAATAATACAAGAAAACATTCCTGAGAATGTTCAGTCTGCTTCCCAGCGTCCTGTGTATTCTAATATGTCCATTATACCTTACCAATCATCATGGTTTACTGATTTCTTCCAGCAGACTATTAAGGAGAAGAAAAAGAAAGTCCAAATGCAAGAATTCCCTCCATCAACTATTCAGTTTGTCCTCTTTCATCTATATAACCATTTCACCTTTTAGAAAACATGGTGGAAGTAGGAAAGGAATCAAATGCATAGGGAGATGTTTGAGAAAGATGAGGAAATTGAATCCCTCAAAGAATAGTTAAAGAAACAGAAAGAGCAAATGAACAAGGCCTTGAAACTAGTTGATCAAGTGATTGCTTGTAGGCCACCACCTAGAATATATGGTATTTGCTTAAAGCAATTATTTCTTCTATTCCAACTTATGATGAAAGTAAAGGACATTGATTGTGAGCTCAAAATGGCCCAAGAATTCCATGGTTTGTATCAAACTTTTCCAACTTGGCAGCAAAACATGTTATGTGAGCTTTATTTGCACAATTTTATTATTCCAAATGAAACAGAGTGGAATCCCCTGCTTTATATAGGAGATATCCACCTAAGAGCCTTAATGTCTTGGATGCATAACGAGACCAACTATGATAGACAACTAAACACCTATAGGGAACTGGAGAAATTTGAGCCTCTTCCATTAAGGGTTGACTCTCATAAACCAGATGTTCTTATAAGAGATTGGCTTAATTTGACATATGGGAAGCAAAAGCATGAGATTAGAGAGAAAGTGTTTTCATTGAGGGATAAAGATTACAGAGACTACTAGACACTACCCAATTTCACAACCCAAAGAGCTCTTTTAGGGGTTAGAAGTAGGTGGAATAGGTTGCCAGAAGCTTTTAGAAAAGCAGAGCCACATAGCCCCATTAATTATGAAGCAACTATCAACAAAGTGACAAATTACATGAAGTTAGGAAGACATCCCAGGAGGGAACTATGGATGCCCTTATCCTCTTAGCCACCTACACTCTTTTGGCCATTATATGATATCAGTACTTCTAGGTTGGATCAATTGGTTGAGGAATATTAGGGAAATCACTTGGAGCACACAAGGGGGTTCTACTACACTTTCAAAAGTGGTAAGAAGGGAAAGACTTCTGTTGGAGATTTCAGATCAATTGCAAGGAGATATAATTCTTGAGGACAAGCATTCTGATAGTAGGGGGTAAATGATGAGTCTAATTATTGACTCAATTTTTTTATGATCCTTTATGTTTTGTTGATACTCTGACAAACATTTCCAGGACATTTTATTACTTATACTTATGTGAACCATTGAGGACTCTTGTGAATGTATTTTATGAATAGTGTCTTTTGACATTGAGCTATTTTTTGACATAGTGATAGAATTTCTGTCATTGATGTCAATGGGGGAGAGAATCATGAAAAAATTTGAGGAACTACAAACATTGAGGAACTACATTTGTTGGAGAGATTGAATAGGATAACGAAGCAAGATTTGATTGATGAAGAGCAGCAGTGCAGTTGAGTAGCAGTGATTGGATTTTTGGAACATTGGATGTTTTTCATCTATGTTGCCATCAATGCCAATGGGGGAGATTGTTAGGAATGAATGCTAAAGCCTTTGGCAGTCATTCTATAGCAGTGGTTGTTGCATTCATGACTATGATTGTCATTGATGTCAACACAATGATATTCTGGAGTTTAGCAGAGAAGCAGACATAGTTTTGTTTTGCGCACATGTTATGTTGTAGATTGAGTTATGCATAGTTGATGGTATGTTCCTTTTTGTGTTATTAGCCTATGGTTAAGAGCACAAAAAGAAATTCATTTATTCATGAAATTTATAAGCATTTTGGTGGAAGCAGTATTCTAGCAGTATTCCTGTGTAGCGGTTTTTGGTAATCGGAGGATATCTCCTAATCAGGATGGAATCTGATTCTACACAGTTAAAGGGAAGTTTTAAACTCATTGGTGGTGATGTGGTTCATAGTGAAAACTTTGAGGTCACACGATTGGAAAGTTATTGTATCTGGAAGCTGACAGTTTTATGTAATTTTGATGTAGCGTGTTGAAATTATTATTTTGTATTTGCATGCCGACTCATTTGTAATTATTTGAGTGTGGAATAAAGGAAGGAATTTTTTCCTTATTATATGTGGATTGTAATATTTTTAATGTGAAGCTATGAAGTTGTGATGCGAATGTATGCATGAAGTGAAGAAAAGAGATAATTCAGTGATGAAGGAAGACTTGCGAAGTACAAAGATCTGGATTTGTGATCTTGTGTAGTAGAGAGTGTGGTTTTGTCATAGTGTGAAGGAGGTAACATATTTCATATTATTCTATTGAATAATCCTAAGATCTATTGGACAGTGAGTTCAGAGATATTGCCTCGAAGCTGTTTGGGCTGTGGGTCCTTCTGTCTTCCATAACTCCTAATAGGGTTAGAATCTTTTAGCAAGGATTCAAAATCTCCTAACAGAGATTCATATGTACTAAATGTATTTCATAAGACTCCTAACAAGGTCCATCCTCTAACAAGGATCTTTCATAGTAGTGCATCATTTTGTGGGCATCATTCCCACCGGGGTTTACTCTTTGATCAAGAGGTTCCCTAGTTAACATATCTTGTGTTATTGTGTCATTGTGTATGATTATCTTTCAATGGTTGGTTACTACATTAATTATATGGTTTAAAGCTATTGAAGTTGATATTGAAGTTAATGTTGATAAATGGTTTAATTATCAAATAACTGATTCACCCCCCCCTCTCAGTTATCTTGGTGGTCTTTACTTTCTAACACCATTGTCCTCACATTTGCATTTGATTTCAAGCCTTTGGAGAGCACATGAGATCAAGCAGTTAGTATTGAAGGATTGTAGTTGATTTATCAGTGAAGAAGTGTGTAAGATTGTTGCAGAACCCTAGTTCAGTCATGACAATTCATAAACCCTTTTGGAACCCTATTTGAGCAATTGATTAAGTAAGTAATGGCCACTCTAGTTGTGTTTGATGTTGCTGAAAGGAAGAGATATATTTTCAAGAAGCATCCCATTAAGTTAGTCTTAGATGATTTGGAAGGGGCATTCTCTAGGACTCTAATGGGAGTTATGCACGTAGAAGACATACATGCATACATTTACTGCAAGAAGGAACCTTTAGGATTGAACAAGATTAGGTCACACTTACAATCAATGATGAAACCAGACATGACATTCCTGGATGAGTTCGCACACTTAGAAAAAAACCCTATCATAGAGTATGCGACTGCATATGAGTTCTATGAATCTGAATGGATTAAGATTTTACTGACTAGAATACATGATGACCTATTTTGGATAGGATAAGTCCCTGTCAAAATAACTACATATCTCATTTATGAGATGACTAGACTTCCTAAGACCGACACCATTCTTCCTACTAGTAAGGATGTTAGAAAACTAGTTGAGCAAGCCTGTAATTCCCACAGTGATAAGCATGGCATGAAAATTGAGCCGATAGAGGAGAAGGACATAAAACTAATGTCTATGATACTTGGTTATCAGTTCCAGCATACAAAAAGGGTAAATAGTGTGTCCGTAGCCACTATTTTGGTAGCTATCAGAATAATGAATGAAAATGGAGAGTTCAACTTGTGTGAGATCTTGGGCACACAGTTGATGGATAACATAAGAGTTGTCAAGTATGAAAAAAGCAAAGTGTTCAGGTTTGGGTCACTAATAATCTATATGTACTTCCATATTGTTGGTAAAGTATCATATCTTTACCTTGATAAGAGTTTGCCTACAATGCCACAAATATCATTCAAGGCATCATCTAAAAGCACCTTGAAGGATTTTATGGACCTAGAAATAAAGACATTCAGAATCAAAATGCAGAGAAGGTATAGGAAACTTGAGAGTATTATGGAGAAGTATAAGGATAGCATATGCTTCATGGTAGAGATAAACATCACATGCATGGAAGTTGTAGATCCTAGAACTAAGTGGATTCATCCACTTGGTTATGAAGAAGAGGAACATATTCTGGAAGCTTATGCACAAGTCCTACTGTCAGCACCTAAGGATCCCAATGAGCCAAGATGGGGTACTTATGAGGAGAAGACAAGACAAGTATATTCATTCTTGTACAGTGCATCTACCAAGAGAAAAACATCAAAGATCACCTCTAAGATACTCAAAATTCATGGTGTCACTCAAGAAAATTTAGATAAGGCAAGGGAAGACAAGATTGCAATGCAATTTGAGAGCGCACCCTCTTCAGAAGTGAAAATAGAGAAGACTGATGACCCTAAGGAGAAGATGGTAAATATGGAAGAAAACACTCATGCACCCACACCTACTATTGATCTGGAGTCCACACCACCTCCTGAGCCTAGAAGGATGCCTAAGAGGAAGAAGTAGATCGCCGCAAGCCATCCATCTTCAAGATCCAAAAGAAGCCAAGGCAAAAAATCTCAAGCACCTCCTGAGGTAGGATCTAGACTGAATCCTAAAGTGTTAAGAACCAGGGTAGTTGATGAAGGAAGAATTGATCAGATAGGAAAATTATATGATAAATATAGTGAGATAGATAAATCAGAGATCCATGGTATGATAATCAAGCACATGATTAAGTTCAAGAAAATAGTTTTGGAACTTAAGACAATTATACCGGATAATGTATGGAATATTTTGCACTTTTTGAAGAGACAAGATATAGAAGAAGATCTTAGGATAAGAGAAAATATATTGGATGAAAGCCTCCCAGTTTGTTCATTTGAAGAGAAATCGTTGTTATTGGATTTGGTGAAGCCGCACCTAAGAACTAAACTGAGAACTCTACAAATTATGAACAAGGATTATGAGTTGGTAGTGAAGGAGACTAAAAAATCAATTGAGAAGGTATTCTTGGATAGACACATGTATCCTCCTACTATTCCTACAACACAAGTTCCCACTGAGAAAGTAAAAGCATCTGAGGTCCCTAATGCACCTGTGACAGGTCCATAGGATTTTGCACCCTCAGTGATAGTGCCTACTAAAGAAATGGAGTTTGTGCCCATGCTTGAAACAAAATATGACACTATCATGATTGATAATGTTGAAATATCAATGGCAGCCACATATAAAGACCTAGATAATTTTGAGGAAGCCTTTGTGAGCATAGAAGAGGCTAGGATTCTATGTGGTGATAATTCACCTAAGCAGCAACAAGAAGTTAAAATTGAAGACTTGACTGGATAGGAAGAAGAGAAGGAAGATGAACTTGTAGATGAGCCCTTAGTTGAAATTATAGTGAAGGTAAAGATTGAAATCATGGACATCACACTCATCACTCCCAAGCCATCAATTTCATTTTTGTCAAGTTTTACCCCTGACACAACAAGTTTAGATTCATGGGAGAAGAAGACCTGATAAAAATAAGTGTGTTAGCAATGGAGAAAGCAAAGGAGAAACAAGTAATGATGAATTCATTATTTTTTGAATCAGTAAGCATACTAAATAGTCTACTGCCCAAGGAAAAGAAAGTATCAAATGTACATTCAATGGATGATGTCAGCACCATCTTGACATGCTTCAAAGAAAATTTCTCAAGTCTTGAGGAATCAACATCCAAAATTGTAGAGGAGAAATATCTTAAGAAGAGGTTGAATGAATTGACAGGTAACTTTTCACTTGACCTCAATTCTCTCAAGGTTGGTCAAGCATTGTTAAAAGAGATAGCAGCAAAAGGAAGGACAATAATTGTTGATTGTATGAACAAGGACAAACTGCCTGCAGACCTTTTTGAAAAGATTCAGGAAGTGAAATCTATGATAGAAGAAATAAGGAAATAAGTGGAAGATCCCTCCATAGATATAAATATGTGCAATAATGTCTACCAAGGAAAATTGGATAAGATTGAAAAGGCAGAGCAATAAATGGCTAAGATAAGGACTAGGCAAGCCCAGTTAAGACATGCACTTGCACCCTCATTGGATGTGTTGAATCAAAATATCAAAGAGATAGATGCCACTATTGTGACATATAATCAAGGCCCCTGTATAGAATTGGAGAAGATGGAGAAGTTAACTTATGCACTATGCCCCCATCTCCAAATAGTAGATACACTCAAGGCATTTTGGCAGTAAGAGATCCAAAACCTCAAGATTGCATACCCGAATGTACTCACTGTGTAAGTACTTGAAGTTTCATTTTTTACCACATTTATCATTAATGTCAAAGGGGGAGTTGAGAAATATGGGAGAAATATGGAGTAGTGTATATGATGTAAAGGGGAGTAGAGTATATAGTAGAAGGGAGATATAAGATAGAGTATATGATGTATAGAAAAAGATAAAGATATATGTTAGAAAGTTTTTTTGAAAGTTTTTGTAAAGATGTAGTTTAGAAACTTTGCCATATTCCTTTGTTGCCATTAATGACAAAGGGGGAGATTGTTGGCAAGTTGAATATACTAGTGTATATGACTAAGATTAGTGTTGTCATTATGGCAACAAAGTCATATGGAGTTTTTGTGTCAGCACACTCACTCATAAGATCATAATTTGGCTAAGTATGGAAGACGTGATAGTCAGTGAAGCACCTGATGAACAGAGCATCAACGCATGTGTGTATGAATGAGTTTTGGTATGCACCCTTGAAGATAAGCTTTTGAATATGTAATCATGCTAAGTATAAGGACACATGATCAGATGAGTTAGTATGAAGAAGTTATAGCGAGTTGAAGTGACACAGTCAGTGAGCGACATAACAGAATAGAGCATGCAACTGATAGGAAGTATTTTGTTTAGTGGTTATAATATTGTTTTGTTAAGGCTATGTGCTTATTGTAAATGTGTTGTAAACATGTTAATAACAATGTATGTAAACACGCTTGAGCCAATTCATTTGGTAGTGTTGTATAGGTTATAGGCTGACTTAGTGAATAGTTTTGTTTGTGCCTATAAATAATACATGTGCCTTTGTATTTGAAAATGGTACGAGATATAAATTTTATAGAAGAAGAGTAGAAGTATGCATAGAGAAGTCAAAATGATATAGAGATTTACAATAGGTTAAAGCATCAGCGCAGAAAAGGAACTGATCAGACAAGCAGTGTCATAGCAGTAGTTCACCTTGTAGATATAGTGTGTATCTGACATTCAGAAGGTTGCAACCTTCACCATTTGAGTAGTGAGCTCTTAGATAGTGTGTCCTTATCCCTAACAGGGTTAATTGTAAAAGACTCCTCACAGGGTCTGACCCTTGACAAGGTCATTGTACTAATGCATTGTAATGACAGCTACTAATAGGGCTAAGGAACATTAATAGGTTCATAATACACAAGTTCAATCATTGGTGGGTATTAATTCCCACCGAATTTTTTCCTTTGGCCAAGGTTTCCCCATAATCATATCTGGTGTTATGTGTTATGGTTATTTACTTTACTTGCTTTAATATTCAATTCAATATTTAAGTAATAGAGTTAAGTTTCAAGAGATCAAAAATTAATATTGTAGAACATTGATTCACCCCCCCTCTTAGTGTTCCCATTCCTAACAAGTTAACCAAAAGTTCTTGAGGACCCCAACAGGGATACATGGTGAGTGTACAATACTTGCATGATCAATCACCACAAACCAGCACATCACTATGAAAATAAGGTGCAATTTAAAGTAGTTGGGAAAATACTTTTAATATTAACTAGAATGAATAAAATATGTCAAGAGAATTACTTATTTTTGTCAAGCAACAATGATTAAATTAGAGCTAAAAATGTAGCCAAAAAATAGAGATTTTCTCTGAAGCAAAAAATCCTTCCTATCTTAAAATTAAAGCATTGCAAGGCATCATATGCGTGCATTGAAATTCTACAATGCCCAAATCAAGTCACTCCCCAAAACCTACACCAGAAAGATCAATACCCCCAAGAAACTGCAATTAGTAGTTGAATGATATTGAAATCAAAAATCTTGTTTATAATGACTAATAGATAGAAAGTGCTAGCCTATCAATTGAATGAAAGACTTGCACTGATTTTTTCATTTGAGTTCAAAAATAAATTTATAAATAAGACTTTGAAAGAAGTTGTTTTTGCTATGCATTTCAAGAACACAATGGTTTTTCATACTCTTATGTAGATTGGGAATGTTAAAAAAACACAAAGGTTTTGTAGAGTGTGTATTATCCAATCTAGGAATGTTAGTAATCATAACAATTTTACACACTCTTTTACAAACTAAGCATATTAAAAATAGTTGAATCTTTTTTCGACTATGTATTATCAGGTATGTTGGAAAACATGACGGTTTTGTATACTATCTATTTTTTGACATGTGAAAGGGGGGCTATTTTATCTTAAATTTCTGGATACTTGTGCACTTATGGATTAAATTAGATTTTATTTATTAATTGGGATATTTATAAAAAAATAATGTTATTTTATTCTTTCTTGCCAATGCCCCTAGTGATTCAGTCTATAATTAGGAAAATCAATAAAAAATATTTGGCCAAGGCCTCTTATCTATAAAAAAAAAAGAATGTTATGTTAAATAAAGAATAGTTATTTTAGGCCTATTCAAGGGCCTGGAGGGGTTGATCCTTCTTCGAGTGTTCAAAGAAAGTGGTAAGAAAATCACCAGAGAATGGTTTTCACAAAGTAAATTTTGATGGGGCATCAAAAGGAAACCTAAGACCTAGTGGTGCTAGTTTCATTGTAAGAGATTCATCAAATAATTCCTTACTTTTGGGGGCCAAAGGATTGAAAAATGGGATTGTTGGTTCCTGAAACAACAAATTGGAAAGAACTAAAAGGATGCCAAGATTTATCTTTTAACTTTCCAATTGATTTGGCCAACTAACAGAATTCAACCAAGGTGTAGTTGTAATCCTCTGCTCTTTAGGCTTTGCAGAACCTAGGTGAGTAAACCCTTTCTCTAATCTCCTTCTAAATTAGAGCTTTTTATGGTAGATTCAATCCAAAGTTCTTTGACAATCCATAATTCCAAGGTGGAAAAAATTAGAATGTAAGAACAAGAACTCCCTACTACTCTTATTGAATTATTCTCATTTGATTATTCCTCAAGTATACCTCTACTTAACAAAAAATGAAATGAAATGAATTATCAATTTTAGACATTCCTTACTCCTTTCAATAGATGGAGATTAGTCCCTTATCCAATTGGGCACAAAGTTAATCTTGTTGAACCCTTCACGTACCTCTCTGATAGAGAGTACTCCAAAGGCTGAACAAGATCATCAATCACCCAATCCTATCAATGTGAATAAATTTAATTTATAATATTAATTTGTCTGATTGTATTTAATCCTCACAAAGGAACCAATCATATAGAAAGCAATAGGACAACACTTCGTAATTGCTTTCTTTTTTTTAGATCAATATAATAGATTTGCAATCCAATCACACAAGTTTTGAAGGTGATAATCAATCCTTGAATTGATTATAACAGAGAGATTGAATTCAGAAAACATATAATATCCTAATTAGATAAGGAAATAGGGTGTATTTTATTGATATGAAAAAAGAGTAAGTACAATTGAGAGTTTCTTCTTTTAGTTGAGACTAATTTATAATAAACAATTGTGGTTTCCCTCTAGAATGGGAAGCAACAAGATTCCAACCGTTTACATTATGTGCCTTTTAAATCCTAACTAATCCTAATCAATGGAAAGTAGACAAAATATTATAAACATAACAAAACAAACAAAAAATATAAAATTTCATAATATCATTAAAGTGGAACATCTTTATGCTCTGTTGTCTTCTTCACTCCCTTGGAATTCCTATTACCAGTTCAATATATTCCTTAACCCATTCTAAAACTTGCAAAAATGATGGCCATTGATAGTGCAATATGTCTGGCACAATGAGTAGGTGTTCCTTCCATCTATTCCATGTGATTACCCGAGCTTTGATTATGAATTTGGAGAATTTTCCTTCAAGTGTGATGACCCTATCCAAGAAAATGTTGAACTTGTCAACTGAGAAACTCTTGTCTTCCTTCAAATGATTTATAATCTATGGAGTCATATTATAATATTCTATTTTCCACTCTTCAAATTTTTTCACACGGCCTTCGAGATCCACAAAATTTGGAATTTTCCATGGTTTAAAAGTGTCAAATAATGATAAATTCTCTTCAATCTTTTCCTCCTTTCACATAATGTACTCTAATTCTTCAAACATTGAATCCATTATTCTTTTAGTTTTTTTTTTAAATTTCTTCAGGAGCATCTGGGTCTCTTTGAATCATGTCACAAATTCATGTGATTTAAAATGAAGAGGGCCTCCACCTCTTAGCTAAACTCTATAAGACAAGTTTGTTCTTCTTAAATCCACTTAACATTCCATTCAACAAACAATATCCCTAATAGGCATCTTCCCATTTTCCAGTCACAATCTTAAACCTGAATGACAAAATCTTTTCCAAGGTTGAGAATATTTTCTTAAGAACTCTTGCTTGAACTTAGCATTAACTACATCTTCCATATCTGTTAGAGTTCCTTGTTGTTTACTAGAAAATGACTTCTGAATATTTTGATAGACAACCATAGTTTTTTTCTGAATTTGTTCCTTTTTTATTTATGCATCTCCTTATCTTTCTTTGCAAGCTTGACATATAATTCATTTATCACTTTATTCAATTCAATCTGCCTATCAAAGGAGCTTTTCAAATCATCTTGCAAATGTTTTACCTGATCCTTATAAAACATGGACTTGAACACCAATTCATTAGCATAGACAAGTGGGTCTGTGTCTCATATTGTTTGCACAATAACTTTTCCTTTAGCATTCTTATTAACATACATCATCTTGGGCTTATGGGCCCCTTTGAAACTCACCCATGTGGCTAGGGTTTGTGTTTTAGGATTATAACATGATCCTACGATCTTCTCCTTTGTATCAAATTCTACAACAAAGGTGGGATCATCCTGCTTCCTCACCTAATCAAGGAGAAATGTTTCCATTAGAGTCAAACCAGGAACAAAAAATATGTCACTTTTCTTCAACATCTCCCTCACCTCATCCATAATACAATCAATATTGTCCAAATTCAACTCCTTAATATTTGACTCACAATTCCCTCATGCTCATATTCCTCAACCCCCATTAATCTTATCTATTTCTTCTCTTTAAACTTTTTCATCCTCATTTGAAACCAGAAATCCTTGAATTCTTGGGAGTGGATGAAATCATTAATCTCAATGAATCTAGAAGATATGGCTTCCTTTTGTCTCCCAAGCCCATAGGATTTTCTTCAACATATTCTTGCATTTGAGCTTAGTAGAAAAGAGTTTCTTCTTGAAAAAAAAAGACTGGAGAGGAAGGCCTTGTCTCCTCATCTTGTCTCATGTCTCTTAAGGTTACACCAATTTCTTCTTTGTCACTCATACGTTCTAACATGTCATATGAAATAAGGGGAAGTTGTGCCTCAACCTTGGAAACTTTGGTAGGAAGAGTCTGAATTTGAATCATTGATGATCAATTTTCTCACCCTTTTAGGGGGAGGCTTGGCTTTTTCTTCTTTTGTTACAAAAATCTTACCTTTCAATTTATCAAAGTTCTAGATGCACAATTCCCATTAGTAAATCTCATTTCCCATTTCATCATGGAATCGGGGTAATCCCTTCAATATTATTTCCTTTTCAAATTCAGAAAGGATTTTAACTTTGCTAAATCGTTGAGCTATTTCTGAATTATCATTGCAATTTCTTGTCAAATCTTCATTCAAATCAAACAAATTCCTATATTCATTTACCCAAGACCAGATATGGCCCTTTCGATCATAGTTATTAGAATTTTAACTATCCATCTGATAATAATTCAGATGTTCTTTCACATGCTCAAGGGTTCCAGAGCATATAGAAATATCCTCGAACCTAGTTACATTAGGCAAGAATGTGCCCTTCCTTCTGGGAACAATAAGGTCTCCCTCTAACGGCAACAATTTCCACATGAATTCTAGGATTGAAATCCTTTCTGATACAAAGATAGGCAATTTGTGTGGAGCCTTCCTACATCCATATACCCTAAATAAGGTATGATCATAAGTACACATCCAGTGTGCAAATTTATGAGTGAAATATTCATCATGATTTATTTCCTTCTACCTCAAAATATCCTTGATTGAAGGGGGAATCCTCACCACCTTATCACCCAATACCCTAAGAATCTAGACCATAAACCTATCATAGAATGTTGTATAGTTAGCATCTCTACTATGTTTGTCCCACAACTGACACCACAACTGTACTATAAATTTATTTCCTCTACCATCCATAGTGGTTAAATTCAATGAATGCAGAAGACAATGCTATTTTGAAACAAAATCATATGACACAATAGAGAGTAGTGTTTGAACTTATTTGTCCTTCTCCATCCAACTAGTTCTTTATTTAGAATGATTTCCAACTCATATGCTATATCATATTCTTGTGACAAATAGGAATTATGGTCCTCATAGATAAATACATGAGATCAATAGGCATTCTTGATTTTTTTTCCTCTCTCGATATTTTCTCCAAACCCCAATATGTGCTTTGAAAGAGCCAAATGAAACTATTAGTAGAGAAAGGAGATTTTCCATTCAATTGAATCATTCTATTCTTATCTTCTCTATTCATAAAGAAAGCCACCTCCTTCAAACCAATGCTCTTCACCATTCCCTCATAGTCCATGGGGAACTATTCTCTGTCAAGCTTGACAATTGCCTGAGCACTAACTCTAAAACATTCCTATATCATATTTTTAATTATGAATAGGAAAGGGGTTCCATCAACTTTTCTCACTATTCTGGTCTCTGCCCTATAGTTCCTAATTAATGCATCTACCAATTTGGTATCAAAAAACACATTGGGCACTATGAGCTTGGCTATATCTAATTTCCAAGGGTTACATATCAGAACTTTATCCTCTCTTTTTGAATAAAATGACCAAAATAATGTCCTACCATGAATGGGTATGTCAAAATCCCCACATTCTCACTTTTCCTCTTAAAACAAACCTTTCAGCCCCACATCCTGAGTTTTAGCTAATGTTTTCAACAATGTGTACTGTGGGGGGATGAATTATTATGTCTCCCACATTTACCTCCTTCTTCTTCCTAGGCATTATGTTGTTTTGAAAGAAAGACCAGAGAGATAAAATAATTCACTTACTAATTTACCTAGCTACTCCAATTGCTCTATAATCTCTAGTGAAATTTCAAGCCAACCTCTGCGTGTGACTTCAATTCACCACCGAGAATTTTATGGCATTAATACTTTCAGCTTCAAAGAATGTTTATACATATGAACAAGTCTTTCAAATGATTTACACCTCACTCCATTGTCATCTCATAAATGTTTCATCATTTTGTATGATGCAGTGCAAGGTAGGAGAATCCCCAATGGAGATGTCCTAGCCCCCAGCAAATAACAACACAATAGAATATAATAACAGAATCATCATATTTTCATCCAACATGCCCGGCTGTAAGGCCTTCCAGGTTACGGCCAAATACAATGCAATTAAAATAGAAAATCCACAAGATCTCGCAAGATCCAAACCAAAACCCTAGCTAGCCCAGATCCACACACTGGTAGGAACCCCCAAGGAAGATCTAAACTTGTGCTCGCAAGCCCACCAAGCAATCTCCTTGTTTCCCAAGCCGCAGCTACTAGCTCTCCTCAAAACTCGCTCCACATCCACCTCCTCTTCTCCCAAGTGGATGAATGAATGCCTAAAGACTTCCCCCACAACCTCTACTTATACCAATCTAAGCCACAGGTCGGCCCTGAATATAATTAAATACAAATACCGAAATTAAATGCCACAAGTCGGCCAACAACAACAATTAAATTCCCAAAATAGATGTCTTAGTAAAATTGTGATATCTCCTAGCTCCGGATGAATTAGAACTCGTGCTTCAAACTGTAGGTAGAAATATAGGCCCTCTTCAATCCCTGAAATTTTCAGCCTCTAACTCTTTATGGAAAATTACTTATACAGCTTGAAATAGGCACCAAATTCCTAAGCAAGGCCGAGCTCCTTCTAGGCCATGCTGAGAAACCAAGACCATTAAATACATCAAAACCAATTACCCAAGACCCAAGTAGGTCTATCCAACTCTACCAAACCCCTCACATATGAAAATAAGTCCACATGACTCCATCAAATCTCCCAAACATGCAAGATAGCCAACTACCCTGGGATGCTCCTGCATCATTGTAGTACCCTAAAAGCCTCACTGTGTGAAATATTACTTTTTTCTATGTCACAAATCCTTCTTCTTTCTCCTTCATGAAATAGTGATGGTCGCTATTTCATGGTCCCTTTAAAACCTTTTCTATGAAATAACGACTATCACATCCTTCATAGCTTTATGATAACTTTCAAGACATACGGGTTTCAGACATGAATATTTATCTGTTCATTTTTCTAATTTCATATTCCCAATAGTGGCTCTATTTAGGGATGAGGTATTTCACTTAAATGCCTACAAGAATCTAAGATGTCTTTGGAGAAGCAAATCATTTTGTAGAGATTAAAGAAAGCAAACAAGATACAAGAACAAAACAAAAACCAAACTATAGTACAATTGGAGGAACCTCAATCTCAGTTGAAAAAATGCTTTATGGATTGGCCATGAATTGAGAACTCCTGAATCTCTCCTAAAATATTTTGTAAATAATAGGAATGTTTACATGCTTTACCAATGACCACATATGGGCCATCCCACAAATAATAAAACTTCCCATGCTTACATGTGTCTTTCTCTTTTGCATTCCATTTGAGCACCCATTCTCCTTCATTAAATTTCACATCCGTGGATGTTTTATCATGCAAGTTCTTATATTGTTTATGAATTTTTTTAGTTTTCTTTTGGGCTCTCCTCCAATTTTCATCTAGTTTAGCTAATTGTTCCAATCTATCCTCCATGAAATTTACCTCTCTAACCTCTTCCTAGATTGAGAAGTTATAAACTGGTAGCAAGTTGTTCAAAGGTAACTTTGCATGTTTACCATATACAAGATCAAAATGGGAACATCCAATTGATTTCTTGATAGTGATTCTATCAACCCATACAACTAGTTATAATTTTGAATCCCAATCTCTCTTATTATTAGAAAGCATCCTCTTAATAATCTTCAACAAGTTTTTATTACTCGACTCTGCTTGACTGTTTCATTGTGGATGATAAGGGGAAGCATGTGATATAATAATTTCATAATCATCACAAAAGTATGTGAATTCCTTAGATCTGAAACACATCCCATTATCAGTGATAAACTTACATGACACTCCAAACCTAGCCAAGATATTTTCTATCAAGAATTTTATCATTGTCTTTCTAGTTGAGTTCTTAGTAGGTATGGCTTCCACCCATTTTGTAAAATAGTTAGTGGCAACTAGAATCCAAGAATTACCCCCACTTAACTTATCGTAAATTTCACCAATAAAATCTAGACCCCACATCTGAAAAGGTTCCTCTGTATAGATAGGTATGAGTGGAGTGCTCCTTAATATTTTAATTTTCTAGAAAAATTCTGACAAGGTTCACATTTCCTAGCATATTTGTAAGTATCCTGAAAAAGAGTCGACCAATAGTATCCTACTCTTAAGTTTTTATGAGAAATTGTCTTGGGTGATAAATTCCCTCCAAAAACACCATCGTGTGACTCCTTCAAGACTTTTTTAGCTTGATATTCATCTAAGAAAAAAAGTAACATACCCTCAAATTTCTCCAATATAGATCACCTTCATTCAGAACATACTAGATGATTGTAACTTCAATTATCTTTTTTGATTGTCACTCAATTCATCAGGACACTTCATGTGTTTCAAAAAGTAAACTATATCCAAGTTATACTAGGGAACCCTCTCAATGCTAGTAACCATGTTATCCAGGTCTACACAATTTATTTGAGCAACTTCTAGATTTGACTCTACCATGAGTTTTTCTAAGCCTCAACCCTGTACCAATTTAGTGATTTGAATATTAATATTAAATTATTGAGTCTAGTTAATCTATTTGCATCTTCTCCTAGTTACCTCATACTATCTTAAATATCATTCACTGCTACATTGGGGGACATAGGAAATTACCTCAGCTACTACCAAATAATATATGAAAGATTTCACTAATTTGACAACAACATAGGCTTGTTTTTTAGTAATATCATATTTGAGTTTAGTGTCTTACAAAGTTTTGCTAAAGAATAAGATGGGTTGTTTGTATCCTTCATCATTCTTTTGCAACAGTACCACTGCAATAGTGTGATATGAGGCAAAATAAAATATCTGAAATGGTTTAGTAAAATTAGGAGACTTCAACACTAGGGCCTCCTTAATTGTCCTTTTAATACTTACAAAAGTGTCAATGGATTCAACTGTCCAATTCAAAGTTGCCACCCTTTTCAACATATTTGCAATGGGTTTGACTATTTCAATAAAGTTTGACACAAATCTCCTAATAAAATTAATCTGCCCAAAAAATGATTGGATTGCCTTTACTATCTTAGGAATAGGAATCTTGGCAATAGTTGTTATCCTTTCAGGGTCAATCCTTATCCCCTCCTTTGACATAATGTGTCCCAATAGATTACCTTATGTGACTCCAAAGTGACACCTTTTTGGATTGAGAGATATCCCATACTCTAAGGCTCTGAGAAAAATCTGCTCCAAATGGTTGCAATGATCTTTAGCTCTCTTTGAATACGTAGTGAGATCATCTTGATAAACAACCATGATGACATTAATTAATTCTTCAAATGCAACATAAATGACATCCTGACACAAACATATGTTCCCTAGGGCATAGTAAACTTTGTTTTGAATTGGTCACTCTCCTTTACTTTGACTTGTTGTATCCTAAAAAACCATCCATCATAGACAATAATTCATTTTTTGTGACCCTATGTAATAGAGATTCCATGTTTGGAAATGCATAATTATCTTTAAGTGATGACATATTGAGATTTCTGAAATCAACACACAAGCTAATGTCACCATTCTTCTTCCTGACAAGTACCAATTTTGACACCCAAATGGAATGTCTTATTGGCTTGATGAACCCACCATCCCTGAGCTTCATTAGTTCTTCTCTCATCTTGGGGGCCAATGTAGGGTTAATAGGACATTGTCTTTGACAGAAAGGCTTGGCATCTGGTTTGAGTGGAATCTCATGTTGAAACAAATCTTCCCTGTATGCTTTCAACTCATCATATGACCATGCAAACACATGCATATATTTTCTCAAAAGTGCCATTAATTAAGTTCTTATCTTTGGTGCCAGCTTCATCCCAATAAACACCTCCCTTGGTGCATTATCAGAACCAAGGTTTATCTTCTCAATAGTTTCATCAACAAGTAGGGTAAGTTTCTTATCCAACTTATCATTCTTGTCAAAAGTGCTTTCAAGAGCCACTAAACCCCTAGGGATCTTGTTGGTTTTCAATTGTACAATATCTTTTCCAAACAAGGTTTCTTTACCATCCTCAATTCCCACAAAAGTATTTAAATTTATCTCCTAATTCTGATACTAATCCTCACATTTGATAAATATTTACAAGTCTTGGTCATCCTCAAAGACTTTCCAGCTAAAAATAGTGTCGAGGACTGAAGGTCCAGTTTTTACCTCTATTTTGGATATGCCATCAAGGGTAGAATCATCAATTTTAAGCACCACATTTGCAAGGAAATATACCATAATGTCTTGTGATTTGTCCATCCATTCAATATTGAAGGCATCAAAGTTTTCAATTATGTCCCAGACCTTATTTTTATACTATTTCCATCTTGCATTCCTAGTAGTATACCTGGATCTTATCTAAGAGATAATTTGTTAATATGATTTAGAACAACAGAGGGGGGGGGGGGGGGCGAATTAGTTGTTCTCAGGTCATGATGTATAAAACAATCTCAAAAACTTATCCTTAAATCAAATCCTATAACCAAAACAAACTCGGTCATCACTGATTCAATAATAGAAACATCTAACAATGCAGTCCACTACCCAACTGTAACTTAACTTGCAAAACATAGTAATGTTCAAATCAAAACATTCACACAAGTATTAACATCGGGTTTTATAGTGGAAACCCAATTTGGGAAAAACCACTTTGTAACATGCTACTATTATTTTCACTCTTTTGAAGTGAGCTCGGTAAAAAGCCAACCCTGTCAAAGGTTACAATACACACTGTCAGGTGTGACCTGGTTAAAGGATTTCAATCACCCTGTTAAAAGTGAGCCTAGTCATAGGACTTACACACACTCCATTAGAATGCAACCTTGTTTAAAGGATTTAACATATGGTTGTTAGGTCAACCTCTGTTAAAAGGATTTTGACTGTTACAATGGTTAGAAAGTAGCAGTAATATTATCTGAAAAATATACAACTCACTTTGCAAATATCAAATATGATTCTGTACACTAATGTTGGTTTACTGACTTTGAAACTTTGCCATTTCCATCTCTGATCTGCTCAAAACTTTTCTTCAAGCAATCACTACAATTCTCCTTCAGCCTTTTCTGCTTATTCAGTCAATAAAAATTTCCTCTTCCAACATTCTCTATTCTCCATGTACATGCATATCAAAATGCTCAGGCTCCCTTATATTTTCCTCAATTAGGTTAACTCATCTTTTGCTGCTCAATCTCATTCGTAGATCTTAGGGTTAGATAAGATTCATTGAATCTATCTGCTTTATGTTCTTCGGCTCCTTTTCTAGAATCATCTCAAATCTCTTAAAGATTTACAATAAAACATTTTACAGTGCATTTAATGCCTCCAAACAATCAATAAATAAAGTCAACATGTTTTACATAATCCAAGAATTCAACAATGTTAGCTCCAAAATTAAATTCTCTTCAAATATAAAATTGCTGATGCTCGGTTGATACTGTGATTGTCCACTCGGTCTTCATGTAGAAAGCTCGGTCATTACTAAAACTATTTCCTCAGCTTACACTGTCTTCCTCGGCAATTTATTGATGCTTGGTCGACACTATAATTTTTCTCAACATATACTAACTCGGTTGACACTAACATTACTCGGCTTAAACATGATTTTTCCATTCTTTGCTCAGTTAAGCCTACCAGTTTAGTCTTCAGTCTTACTAAGATAAACAATACATTATCTCATCATTGTGAAACATAGTCAAGTACACTTTGTAGTATCAAGATAACTCAACCTTTCCTTAGGTGCTATTGTTACCAACCTTTCTTAGCCCCTTAGCAACACTCAAAAAGATATAGTACTTTCCTAAGTAGCAACAGTCTTACCAGTTAAGGTTTGACATTAATGACAATACAACAATTGTTTCAATTGCAGTTTCCAACAATCTCCCTCTTTGGCATTGATGGCAACACCATATGATATCACCTGAATAACACCTGGATTACCAACCAATCCAAAAACTTATCTGTCCATCAGAGAATTATTTGTAATATCTTTAGCTTCATTCTGATTCAGAATCCTATAAGCCTCACTTATGTGACCATCAGAAGTATTCAAATCTCCCTCTATCCTGATCCTTCATTTTTGTTCATCATCCTTCTCTTTAGTTTCAATCAATTCATCTCCCTTAGATCATGCATCTCTTACTTTTCAATATCATGTGTTATCATATTAGTTCATCTCCCTCTTGGACAAAAATGCCAAAGAAGCAACTAAAACATACATCCATCAGATGTAGATAATATCTGTGCAGCTCAGTGTTTCTCCCTCTATCATCTTGCTTATGATTGATTCCTTGTCTTTTCTTCTTTTCACAACTCTAGGCCACCCCTAAAGTGTGACAAACTTTTGCATCAATTTGTCAAATTTTTTGTTGTAGCATATTTGATGCAGTGCTCCTAGCTTGTCTAGGCAACCTTAGTTAGGGGAAGAACCCCTAATTGACTTCTCAAATACTCATGAGCTTCTCTGGGTAAAGATTTAGTGAATATGTCTGCTAATTGTTCTTTTGTATTCACATATTCCATTTGGACTTCTTCGTCTTGTACTAATTCTCTCAAGTAGTGATACTTGATTGCAATGTGCTTGGTCTTAGTACACATCACTGGATTCTTAGAAATATTGATAGCACTTGTGTTGTCACAGAAAATAATAACAGGTTCAGTGATTTCTTCTTTCATGCCTATCAACAATTGTTTTATCCATACCAAGTTTGAATAGTTTACTGCAGCAGCAACATACTCGGCCTCGACAGTAGATTGGGAAATGCAATTTTGTTTCTTGCTTGTCTAGGAGACTAATCTCTATCCAAGAAAGAAAGCTCCACCACTAGTACTCTTTTTGTCATCTACATTTCCTGCACAATCAGCATCTGTATAAACTCGGAGTTCAAATTTGTCATCCTTCTTATAATATAGACCATAGTCAGTAGTTCCTTTCAAGTATCTCATAATTCTTTTCATGGCCATCATATGTGTTTCCTTAGGATTGGCAGAAAATCTTGCCATAATCCCAATAGCTAATGCAATATCTGGTCTACTATAAACAACATACTGCAATTTTCCAATCATGGATCTGTACAGAGTCTGATTCACTTCTGCAGCATCATCATTCTTATATAACTTTTGTCCAGTAACCATGGGAGTTCCCACTAGTTTAGCATCTTCCATCCCAAAAGTTTTTAGTATTTCATTAACATACTTAGACTATGTAATGAAAATTCCATTCTTCCTCTGATATACTTGTAAACCAACAAATAATTTGATCTCACCAAACATACTCATTTCAAATTCAGTTTGCATTTCATTTGAGAAACTTTTACATAATGCATCTTGTCCACCAAAAATAATGTCATCCACAAAATTTTTTGCCAACAGGATACCTTTACCTTCTTCATCCTTCATGTACAAATTGCTTGTGTCATTTGTTCTTGAAAATCCAATCTGTATCAAGTAGTTGTGCAACCTCTCATACCATGCTCTGGGAGCTTGTTTCAATCCATATAATTCTTTGTTTAGTTTGCACACCATGTGTCTTCTATTTGGATCAATAAAACCTTTTGGATGTTCTATGTAAACTTCTTCTTCTAGTATACCATTCAAAAATGCAGACTTGACATCCATTTGATATACCTTGAAATCTTTATAAGCAGCATATGCAAGTAGAGTTCTTACTCCTTCCAATCTAGCTATAGGGGCAAATGTCTCCCCATAATCTATTCCTTCTTCTTGTGCATAGCCTTTGCATACCAGCCTAGCTTTGTTCCTAGTGATTTCACCATTTTCATTCATCTTATTTCGAAACACCCACTTTGTTCCTATAACATTTTTGTTTTCAGGTCTCGGCACCAAAGTCCAAGTATCATTCTTCTCAATCTGGTCAATTTCTTCATTCATTGCTTGTATCCAGTCTTCATTCTCCAATGCTTCTCTAGTTGTCTTTGGTTCAGATTTACACAGTAGACATGTTGGATCCTTAGTCTTACTTCTGGTCTGAATTCCAAAATTTTTGTCTCCAATTATCTGTTCAGGCTTATGATGTCTTCTTACATATTTTGCCAAAATAGGTTCAGTTGTTCTCTCCTCTATTTCATCATGTTCCTCAACAAGATTGTCAAATTCAACTTCAGAATGCTTGGCAACCTCTTCCTGATACTCAACAACATTTTCTTGTAGCTCAGCATGTTCTTGTTCTCTCTCGGCACTGTTTTCCTAACGCTCGGCAACTTTTGTCTGTCGCTCGACAATGCTTACCCAAGACTCGTCATCAGGTGCAAGTCTATTACTTGCCTCTTCTTCTTCCTTAATGTACACAAAAGATCTATAATCTTCTGGTTCTCTTTTGCTATCAGCTTCATTTCTTTCTGCATACTCATCAATTTTGACATTCACACTTTCCACAATTTTGTTAGTGTTAGAGTTCAAACACTTATAAGCTTTACTTTTTTTGGAGTACCCTAGGAATATGCCTTCATCACTCTTAGCATCAAACTTTCCATTCCTAATGTCTTTAATATATAGCACTTACTTCCAAAGATTCTAAAGTATTTAACACTCGATGCATGCCCATGCCATAATTCATAGGGTGTCATATTTGTACCTTTCTTGATCTATACTCAGTTAAGAGTGTAGACAGTAGTGCTTATAGCTTCTTTCCAATATTTATGTGCCACATTCTTTTCAATCATCAATGTTCTTGCACAATCCAAGATAGATATGTTTCTCCTTTCTGCTATACCATTCTGTGGAGGTGTTCTAGGTGCAGACATCTATCTTTTAATTCCTCTATCATTACAAAATAGATTAAATTCATTTGATGTAAATTCTCCACCTTGGTCAGATCTAAGACATTTCAGGTTCCTACCTATCTCCTTCTCAACCTTAGCCAAATACCACTCAAAGAATTGAAAAGCTTCATATTTTTCTTTTGGAAACATCACATGCATCATTCTAGTATGATCATCAACAAATAAGATACTTTAGTATCTAGCACCACAATAACTTTGTACACCCATAGGTCCACAAAGGTTAGTATGAACCAAATCTAAAATGTTTTTAGAAGTAAAGGATTTGCTCTTGAAACTTGACTTTGTCATTTTTCCTAACTGGCATTCCTTGCACATCAAATTCTCAGGTTTCTTCAATCTAGGTAGACCTCTTACCTTTTTCTTCTTACTTATCTCTACCAGATTGTCAAAGTTAACATGACATAGCCTTTTATGCCATAACCAAATATCATCAAGTTGTGCAATTACACATGTTTCTTTAGATAGGTCAAGATAGAACAAATTACCTCTAGTTTGATCTCCACTTCTAATTAGTTCTCCAGTAGCATTAAATATTTTAGCTTGCTTGTGATGAAATTCTACTCAGTAACCAGTTTTGTTAAGTTGAGCAACACTTAACAAATTTTAATTAAGACCTTCAACCCAATATGCATTTTCACAAGATATCTTATCAGTCAATTTAATCAAACCTTTTCCTCTAACAGGACACGGTGCATCATTACCAAATTTTACACTTTTACCTCTGTAATGATGTAAAGTCTCAAACTTATTTTTGTCACCAGTCATGTGGTGTGAACAACCACTGTCAATAATCCATTTATCATTCTTGTTCACATAAGATATCAATGCAGTTTTCTCATCCTCATCAAATTCATCTTTCATTGCAACATAGACTACCTCAATTTCAAAATCATCACTATTAGTGTGAGTCTCTTTTTCAGCAATGTAACAAGATTTCTTACCTTTTCCTTTGTATTCTTTGTTCCATCGGTAGCTTCTTTCATCTTTTATGTCTTTGTGTTTAATTTTCCTTTCATCATCGTTATCCTTCCTATTAGGACATCTAGCAGCTATATGACCAACTTTATTACATGCAAAACATATAATAGGGAGTTTACCTTTATACTTTCCTTTACCCCTTCTTAGTCGTCTAGCCATAAGAGCTTCTAGATCTTCTAGGTCTTCATCAGAAGTGTCACTTTTACTTTCACTTTCACTATCACTTTCACTTTTACTTTCACTGATGCATCTTTCTTTTTCTTTCTTTGGCTTGTTCAGAACTAGCTGTGACTTGAAAGTAGATTCAACAATTCCAATGCTTCCAAAAATGAAATTATCATAGTTAGAGAGTTCAAAAGTAGTCATCTTACCAACCAAACTTTCCAAAGTAAGCACATTAGTAGAGTTACATCTAGATTCCTGAATAGCTGAGATCTTAATAGCATATATAGGATGCAAGGTCCTTAGTACTTTCCCAATTATAGTTTCATTGTCAATAGCCCCATTTTCTCCTCTAATAGCATTCAAAACTTCTTTTGTTCTACCACAATATTGTGCAATGTTTTCACCTTCTTGCATTCTCATTTCATTAAACTTACCTCTAAGACTCTCAGCCTTTGCTTTCAACACATTCAAGTCACCACCATAGATCCTTGTAAGAGTATCCCACATATCCTTAGCAGTTGTGCAGTCTTTAATGTCCTCAAATTCTAGATAGCTTAGGGCAGATGCAATCTCTAGCATTGCCTGATTATGTTCTTGCTTAGCTCTCATTTCTTCAGCAGTCAAAGGTATGATAGGTGAGACATAGCTATTCTCAATGTAGTACTTTGCAGAGTCACCAATACTGGCCAAATGTAGCTTCATCAAGCTTTGCCATGCAGGGAAGTTTTCCTTGTTTAGCTTCGGTACCTCCTTCTTATACATCCTGATCATTTGCTTCAAGCCCCTTTAAACTTGATTCTTTCAACACTAATAATAAGCAACAGAGCTCTGATACCAATTGTTAATATGATTTAGAACAACAGAGAAGGGGGGGGGGGTGAATCAATTGTTCTTAGGTCCTGATGTATAAAACAATCTCAAAACTTATCCTTAAATCAGATCCTATAACCAAAACAAACTCGGTCATCACTAATTCAATAATAGAAACATCTAACAATGCAGTCCACTACCCAGCTATAACTTAACTTGCAAAACATAGTAATGTTCAAATCAAAACATTCACATAAGTATTAACACCAAGTTTTATAGTGGAAACCCAATTTGGGAAAAACCACTTTGTAACATGCTACTATTATTTTCACTCTTCTGAAGTGAGCTCGATAAAAAGCCAACCCTGTCAAAGGTTACAATACACACTGTCAGGTGTGACCCAGTTAAAGGATTTCAATCACCCTGTTAAAAGTGAGCCCAGTCATAGGACTTACATACACTCCATTAGAATGCAACCTTGTTCAAAGGATTTAACATATGACTGTTAGGTCAACCTCTGTTAAAAGGATTTTGACTGTTACAATGGTTAGAAAGTAGCAGCAGTATTATCTGAAAAATATACAACTCACTTTACAAATATCAGATCCGATTCCATACACTAATGTTGGTTTACTGACTTTGAAACTTTTCCATTTCCATCTTTGATCTTCTTGGAACTTTTCTTCAAGCAATCACTACAATTCTCCTTTAGCCTTTTCTGCTTATTCAGTCAATAAAACTTTCCTCTTCCAACATTCTCTATTCTCCATGTACATGCATATCAAAATGCTTAGGTTCCCTTATATTTTCCTCAATTAGGTTAACTCATCTTTTGCCACTCAATCTCATTCATAGATCTTAGGGTTAGATCAGATTCATTAAATCTACCCGCTTTATGTTATTCGGCTCCTTTTCTAGAATCATCTCAAATCTTGTAAAGATTTACAATAAAACATTTTAAAGTGCATTTAATGCTTCCAAACAATCAATAAATAAAGTCAACATGTTTTACATAATCCAAGAATTCAACAATGTCGACTTCAAAATTAAATTATTTTCAAATATAAAATTGTTGATGCTCGGTCGATACTGTGATTGTCCACTCGGTCTTCATGTAGAAAGCTCGGTCATTACTAAAACTATTTCCTCGGCTTACACTGTCTTCCTCGGCAATTTACTGATGCTCGATAGACACTATAATTTTTCTCAACATATACTAACTTAGTCAACACTAACATTACTCAGCTTAAACATGATTTTTCCATTCTTTGCTTGGTTAAGCCTACCAGTTTAGTCTTTAGTCTTACTAAGATAAACAATACATTATCTCATCATTATGCAACATAGTCAAGTACACTTTGTAGTATCAAGATAACACAACCTTTCCTTAGGTGCTATTGTTACCAACCTTGCTTAGCCCCTTAGCAACACTCAAAAAGATATAGTACTTTCCTAAGTAGTAACAGTCTTACCAGTTAAGGTTTGACATCAATGACAATACAACAACTGTTTCAATTGTAGTTTCCAACATAATTAACTCCGAGTCTCCAAAAACACTAAGTATTTTTATTCCATGCTTGTTCATTCCCAATAATAGAGCTTCATATTTGACCTTCAGTTTTCTCAACCTAGATTTTAATTGGATCTGTACTAATAATTCCTTGTTGAGCAAATTGAACTGTGAAATTATCCATTTCAAGGTGACAAAAACATGTTAGCTTATTTGGATTAATATTTTCAATAATGTATGAGGATCTTGGATCCCTATTTATTTTGACTTATTTTCCATTAACAAGGATAGTAGCATAAGATAGATCAAGCTGAACATGCCCTCCAACCATTCCATTAAAATTGTCTAGACAAAACCATACCATAATTAGAAGGAGCATCTACAAAAATGATATCACCTATGTATGTATCCTTTGGATATTTAACAATTGTGAACTCAACATCTATCATTATACCAACAACATGAATATATCTATTATCCATTGCATAACACTTACCATATGTGGTATCAACATTCAATTTTAATTCCTTCATGACCTTATGTGGCATAACATTTAAAGCAGCTCCAGAATCAATCATACAATTCTTTACCAGTTTATTATTTACAAGGAGAGTTGTATAAAATGGATCTACCTGAGCAGGATGTCTAGTCAATGTGGTGTTAATGTAAACCTCTGGTATTACCCCTCCACTTGTGTTAATTTCATCTTTCTTTGACTCCTCTATAACATTGTTGATTAACCTTATTGCACTTTTCTTGTACTGTGGGAACTTCATCATTTCCAACAACAGAACATATACCTTTATTTGTAACAAGGAATTAGTAATATCAAAATTGGATGAAGGAGTATTTGTAACTGGGTTCTCACTCTTAACTTCATTCCTATTAATGGTCTTGGTTGGCTTAGTAAATTTGGCTTCACCTTTATCTTTATATTCTACATACTTTGATATAGCCACACAATTATCCTCACCCTTTGTCAACAATCCTCTTTTGAGAATTTCTACTTTTTTTCCTATTCATTATTGATTATCATGTTCCTTAATTGATATTTGCTTCTGGCCTAAGCAATTGTTGCCACAGTGAGAGCTCTCTTTTCTTCTTCATTTAGGCAATATCATTTTCTAAAAACTTTCTCATCATCAGATGATTCATTAATCATGAAGCAATGTGGATTATACCTTTGTGTATCAATATCAAATTCATGCCCATCCTTCGATGAATCATAATCATTAGGGGTGCCACACATATGAAAAACTAATGCATTCACTATTTTATTGTGATCAAAATCATGTTCTTCTAAAATAACATGTTCCATACTTTGTGCCACCACACATTGTGAAGGTGAATGAGGGAGATTTCATTCCATACACCAAGGATTATCATTAAACATGTGATTCCTTTTTTTATTTAAAGGGTCAGGAGTACCCATACTTTGTTTTGGTACCTCTGGCTTGCCATCCTTCCATGATGTATTATAAGGCATATCATGTAGTCTGGGTCTGTTGAAATATGGTTGATCAGTCCTAGGTTTATAACCTCTTCCCACCTTTAGTGACAAATCTTGAAATAAATTCAATTCCTTATCCAGTCTAGAGCTTCTTTAGTCTATTTACGAACCCAAGGATTATGAAATTTAGTGTCATATCTTTTGCCTATTATTCTCTATTGTCAAGGAAATTTTGAATGCATCTTGCAAGCTTCTAGGATTTCTAGACGAATTTCATAATTATTTTTACTATCATAAGCATCTATATAAAAAATCAATAAACACTCATCTATATGATTTATATATGGTGGTATATTGTACAATAATTTATTGAATCTTTTATTGAATTTAGTTATTGATTCATTGTACCCTTTTTTTCACACTTGTGACCTCATGAAGCACAAACAAAAGATCATTATAGTCACCAAATTCTCCCATAAATCTCCTTTTCATTTTAGCTCAACTGTCAATTGAAGAATCAAGTAATTCTTTGAACCATTCTCTTGCATCTTCGACCAGAGATTGAACAAAGAGTTTCATATAAACATCCCCATGAAAGACTTCATTATTCTCCATGGCATACCCAAAAGCCTTGACATGATTTTCTCTGGTCTCACAACTAGTCCCTTTGAATTTAGGTAAATCTTTCCTCCAGTCAGCCAAAATATCTTGAGGGGTTCCCAAATTTCTAGTGGAGGGGATCCCAAATTTCTAATGAAGTTAAAAGGCCTATATTTATTTTCATTAATCAATCCTCTTGTAAAAGAAAAATAATGAGGATCATACTGATATTTGATATTATAAGGAGGTGGAGGTGGGGGTGATTATGTGCATATTGATTTTATATGGTTCCCTTGCCATATTGATTATCATTGACAGGGGGAAATTGATATGTATTTTGAGGGTTAGAGCTCCTTTGTTATTCATGATCCACTAGTGGTGGTACATTACCTCCATCCCCATGGTTACCTCTTCTTCTATCATCTTGATTACCATACCTTCTAAGTGCTTCCTCTTGATTATCTTCATCCTCAAAATCTAGATTATCTAATTGATCAATAAAACACTGGTATTGCTTGGGCAACTACACATTATCATCCTTGATCCTTTAGAGATATGAAAAAAAATTCACACACCTTGTTTTCAAACTCTTTTCTTGCATCATCTACATTTCCATGAAAATCCTAAGACCCGTGAGAGCTTAAAGAGGAAAAAGATCCAAACCCCGGAGGAGGAGCAACTTTGGGAAAAGGGCCACAACCAAGTCCTCTTGTTTGTCTATCAAAACATCCTTGAATTTCTCTATCCCTCTAACTTGAGAAGGGCAAACCTCCACTCTATCCATATGGGAACATATCCATCTTAGAAGAACATTTGTTTTTCATTGTTGGAGGAAGCTTTGTATATTGGAAGGATTGACTATCAAATTGAGATCTTCTACCATTCATAAAATTTGGAACTATCAAGAATTTGTATTTTATATGTCTGGAGTCTTTTCTTGTCATCTCACAAATGAATTTGTGATAATTCATGTAATAGCTTTTAAATTAGAGTCGCCACCTCTTTTCAAGAGGAAAGAAAATGAGTGAAATTGTTCCCTAGCGGACTCACCAATCTGTTGGTTCCCAAATCAATAGATTGTAAATCACTAAAAGGATGCCAAGATTTATCTTTGAACTCTCCTACTGATTTGGTCAACTGAAAAAATTCAACCAATGTGTGGTTGTAATCCTCTACTCTTTAGGCTCTACAGAACCTAGGCAAGTAAACCCTTTCTCTAATCTCCCTCTAAATTAGAGCTTTTTATAGTAGATTCAATCTAAATTTCTTTGACAATCCTTAATTCCAAGGTGGAAAAATGTAGAATTTGAGAACATGAACTCCCTACTACACTTATTTAATTATTCCTATTTGATTATTCCTCAAGTATACCTCTACTTAACAAAAAATTAAATTAAATGACTTATCAGTTTTAGACATTCCTTACTCCTTTCAATAGATGAAGACCAATCCCTTATCCAATCGAGAAAAGTGTTAATCTTGTTGAACCCTTCACATACTTCTTTGATAGACAATAATCCAAAGGCTAAGCAACATCATGAATCACCTAATCATATCAATGTGAATAAATTTAATTTATAATATTAATCTATCTAATTGTATTTAATCCTCACAAAGGAACCAATCATATAAAAAGCAATAAGACAACACTTCGCAATTTCTTTATCTCTTTTTTTCATATCAATATCACAGAGTTGCAATCCAATCACACAAGTTTTAAAGTGACAATTAATCCTTGAATTTATTATAATAGAGAGACTAAATTAAGAAAACATGGTGTATTTTTTTTATATAAAAAATAGTAAGTACAATCGAGAGTTCTTCTGCTTTCAGTTGAGACTAATTTATAATGAATGGTTGTGGTTTCCCTCCAAAATAAGAAGAAAAAAGCTTCCAACCATTTACATTTCATGCCTTTTCAATCCTAACTAATCCCAATCAACCAAAAATGGACAAAAATATTACAAACATAAAAAATAAATAAAAAAATAGAAAACTGCAGAATGTTGCTAAAGTGGAACATCTTTATGTTTTGCTATCTTCTTCACTCCCTTGGAAGTGCTCATTATCAGTTCAAGACATTCCTTAAACTATTCTAAAACCCACACAAATGATGGCCATTGATAGTGCAATATGTCTGACACAATGAGTAGGTGTTCCTTCCATCTTTTCCCTATGATTACCCGAGTTTTGATTATAATTTTGTTGAATTTTCATTCAAGTGTGATGACCCTGTCCAAGAAAATGTTTAACTTGTCAACTGAAAAACCCCTCTCTTCCTTCAAATGATTTATAATGTGTGGAGTCATATTCTGATATCCTATTTTCTACTCTTCAAATTTTTTCACACGACCTCTGTGATTGACAAACTTTCGAAAATGTTTGATTGTGTCAAATAATGATAACTTCTCTTCAATATTTCCTTCCTCTCCCATAATGTACCCCAATTCTTCAAACAATGAATTCATTATTCTTTTAGTATTTTTTATTTCTTCAGGAGCATATGGATCTCTTTGAATTATGTCACAAATTCATGTGATTTCTTATGAAGAGGGCCCCCACCTCTTGGCTAAACTCTATAAAATAGGTTTTTTCTTCTTAAATACACTTTACATTTCATTCATCAAATAGTATCCCTAATACGAATCTTCACATTTTCCAGTCACAATCTCAACTCTGAATGACAAAATATTTTCCAAGGTTGAGAGAATTTGTGTTAAGAACTCTTACTTGAACTTAGTAGTAAGTGTATATTCCATATCTTCTGGAGGTCCTTGTTGTTTATTGGAAAATAGCTTATGAATATTTTGATAGACAACCATAGTTTGTCTGACTTTGTTCCTTTTTGTTTATGCATCTCCTTATCTTTCTTTACAAGATTGACATATAATTCATTTATCACTTTATTTAATTCAATATTTCTATAAAAAGAGCTTTTCAACTGATCTTGCAAACATTTTACTTGATCTAATATAATTGAACACCAATTTATTAGTAGAGACAAGTGGATTTGTGTCTCCTATTGTTTGTACAATAGTTGTTCCTTTGGCATTCATAGAAAAAACAATTATCTTGGGCTTATGAGCCCCTTTGAAACTCACCCATGTGGCTAGGGTTTGTGTTTTGGGATTATAACATGATCTTATGATCTTCTCCTTTGTATCAAATTTTGCAGCAAAGGTGGGGTCATCCTATTTCCTCACCTAATCAAGGAGAAATTTTTCCATTAGAGTTAGATCATGAACCTAAATTATGTCACTTTGCTTCAACATCTCCCTCGTCTCATCCACAATACAATCAATATTGTCCATATTCAACTCCTTAATCATTTGACTCATAATTCCTTCATACTCAAATTCCTCAACCCCCATTAATCTTATCTATTTCTTCTCTTCAAACTTTTTCATCCTTATTTGAATCTAGAAATTCATGAATTCTTAGGAGTGGATAAAATCATCAGTCTCAATGAATTTGGTAGATATGTCTTCCTTTCATCTCCTAGGCCCATAGGATTTTCTTCAACATCTTCTTGCACTTGAGCTTGGTAGCCATGCATTTCTTCTTGAAAAATGGAGACTAGGGAGGAAGGCCTTATCTCCTCATCTTGTCTCACGTCTCTTAAGGTTGTAGTAATTTCTTCTATGTCACCCATCCCTTTTGACATGTCATATTTAACAAGGGAGGGTTGTGCCTCATTCTTGGAAACTTTGGCAGGAGCATAGTCTGAATCTGAATCATTAATGATCAATTTTCTCACCCTTTTAGGGGGAGGCTTGGATTTTTCTTCTTTTGTTACAAAACTCTTACCTTTCAATTGATCAAAGTCCCGAATGCACAATTCCCATATGCAAATCTCATTTCCACTTCATCATGGAACCAGGACAATCCTTTCTAAATTCTTTCCTTATCCAATCCAACAAGGATTTTAACTTCGCTAAAATCATTGAGCTATTTTTTAATAATCATTACAATTTCTTGTCAAATCTTCATTCAAATCAAAGCAATTCCTATATTCCTTTACCCAAGACTGGATATGGCCCTTTGGATCATAGTTATTAGACTTTGCACTATCCATCTGATAATAATTCAGACGTTCTTGCACATGCTCAAGGGTTCCAAAACCTATAGAAAAATCCATGAACCTAGTTACATTGGGCAAGAATGTGCCCTTCCTTTTGGGTGTAATAATTTCTCTCTCTAACCACAAAAATTTCCACATGAATTCTATGGATGCAATCCTTTCCTATACAAAGATAGGTAGTTTGTGTGGAGCATGTCTACATCCATATACCCTTAATAAGGTATGATCAATTTTATGCATTTAGTCTGCAAAGTTATGAGCAATATATTCATTAAGCTTTGTTTCCTTCAACCTCATATTCTCCTTGATTGAAGGGGTAATCCTCACCACCTCATCACCCAATTCCCTAAGATTCCAAACCACAAACCTATCATGGAATGCAATATAGTTAGCATCTCTACTATGTTTGTCCCACAAATAGTACCATAGATGCACTAGAATTTTATTTCATCTACCATCCACAATGGTTAAATTCAATGAATTACAAAAGACAATGTTGTTTTGAAACAAAATCACATGACACAATAGAGAGTAGTGTTTGAACTTATCTTTCATTTTCCATCTAACCAGTTCTTTATTTAGAATGCTTTCCAACTCGAAGGCTATATCATATTCTTGTGACATATGGGCATTTTGGGTCCTCATAGATAAATACATGAGATCAATAGGCATTCTTGATTTGTGGTCCTCTCATAATATTTCCCCCCAACTCCAATATGTCCTTTGAAATAACCACATGAAACTATTAGTAGAGAAAGGAGCTTTTCCATTCAATTGAATCATTCTATTCTTATCTTCTCTATTCATAAAGAAATCCACCTCCTTTAGACCAATGCTCTTCACCATTCTCTCATAGTCCATGGGGAAGTATTCTTTGTCAAGCTTGACAATTTCCTGAGCACTCACTCTAAAAAAATCATGTATCATATTTTTAGTTATGAATAGGAGAGGGGTTCCATCAACTGTTCTCATTGTTCTAGTCTCTTTCCTGTAGTTCCTGATTAATGCATCTACCAATTCAGTATCAACAAACACATTGGGTACTATGAGATTGGCCATATCTAATTTCCAAGCATTACATATCGAAACTTTATCCTCTCTTTTTGAATAAAATGAGAAAAAAATGACCTACCATGAATGGGTATGTCAGAATCCCCACATTTCCACTTTTCATCTAAAAACAAACCCTTCATCCCCACATCCTAAGATTTAGGTAGTATTTTCAACAATGTGTATTGTGGGGGATGAATTATTTTGTCTCCCACAACTACCTCCTTCTTCCTATGCATTATGTTGTTTTGAAAGAAAGACCAGAGAGAGAAAATAATTCACTTATTGATTTACCTAGCTACTCTAGTTGCTCTGCAATCTCCAGTGAACTAGCGAGCTAACCTCTGCATTTGACTTCAATTCACCACTGGAAATTTCATGAAATTAATACTTTCAGTTGCAAAGAATGTTTATATGTGTGAACGAGTCTTTCAAATGATCGCCACCTCACTCCATTTTCATCTCATAATTATGTCATCATTTCATAGTACCCTGAAATCCTCACCATGTGAAATATTTCTTTTTTCTATGTAGCAAATCCTTCTTCTTGCCCCTCCATGAAATAGTGATGGTCACTATTTCACAGTCCCTTTAAAACCTTTTCTACGGAATAAAGACTATCACATCCTTTACAACTTTATGATAATTTTTGAGATATAAGGGCTTCAAACATGAATATTTATCTGTTCATTTTGCTAATTTCATATTCCCAATAGGGACAAACAATGAGGTAGAACTTCAAGCGGCATATTGGGTTGTTCAACAGGTTGCAAGGGAAGGTATTAAGAAGATTCACTTGGGAGGATATTCATTGTCATCTATTGAGGCAAGTACAAAAGGGGAAGCTGGTGCTTGACACTTGAAGAAGTATGTGAAACTAATTCACTCAAAATTGGAGTTGTTTGAGGATTTTTGGGTCTCCCATGTTAGAAGGGAAGGGAATTCATAGGCACATGTTCTATCAAAATTAGGAGTTAGACTATCAAACATAGATTACAAGGAATTTGTAGAAGACTTAGGAGATTTAAAGGGAGAATGACTACATTTGGAAGGTAGACATTATGGGTAGAATTGGCATATGGGTAGGTGCAAAACTTTGGAGAGAAATGGAGTATATGATGGGCTTCTAAAGGGAGTCATTAATTATGATTAAAGTTGGCACATGCAATCTTAAGCCAATGATGATATTGTGGAGGTGGTAAGACATTTAAAAGAAATCACACACCATTTAATAATTTTGAAAGTACCAAGGGGATGAAGTGGAAGGTTGTCATTAAATCTCATGCATGTGAACTGTCTAATTCATTATTGAGATGATTGGAGATAGATTTGGGGCTGAAAGCCTTTGGAAGACATTAATTTCAAAATTTGAAGAGGGTCATCATTGGTAGGGAGGTTGTGTGTTGTGGGTCTATTTAAGAACAAAATATGGAGGCTAAGTTTACTTTGAAGACCCTCAATCTATAGAGGTCTTTCTTTGGTCAAGTTTTTCATCACAAATTGAAAAGCATTTTTAAGGTGGGAGGTGCCAAATTTGTGAGTATGTTGGAGGCATTGTTAGGAGAGGAGTATTTGGAGGCATAATATTGGTACCGTATAAATGTGGATGTATCATCCATTTTTTTGCATGGGCTATGCTCTTGGGGTCTCGAGAGGAGGCATTGTGGATGATGTGTGTGGTTACAAAGCCTTAATGGATGGGGGGTTTTGTTCAAATTCTCATATTTGCAGAACTAGGGGTTGGATTCAAGGTTTTGAAGGAAGGTTGGAGGCTAGTGGAGGGTTGTAGTGAGATCTTCCAACCCTTATTGATTTGGAGCACCATGGTGAGTAAGGAATTCCACGTTAAGGAAGCAAAAGTGTAGTGGGAGAAACTAAAGGGCTTCGTTAGAGAAAAAGAAATCAAAGAGCAGGTAAGGGAAAGGAATAATGGCTTGTTTGTACCAGAGGGATGTTCTTCTACTATTGTGAGAAAGCATCAATGCTACTACAAGATCTAGGTTGATCTGGAGCTTGGTTTCATTGAATAGGCAGTTTAGATGTTTTAAATTTGGTGATCGCTATCTTTGTTTGTCTATTTTTCTTATAGTTTGAATATGATATATGGTGTTTTGATCAATGTGTATAGTCCAATAAGTGGACTCTCTTGTATCTATAAAGATAAGATTAGATAGTGATAGATAGGGATGTCAGATAATCCAGGCTGGTAGTTGACTATGAATAGATCTCGGGTTTTGATTTTGAAGTTGGATTTTTGAACTAATATGATAATGCATGGAAATTTGTACAAAAAACTTTTGATTATTAATAAAATCACCTTATTACCGAACAAAAAAAAAATAGTTGTTTTTTTAATTAATTCAATTGTGATGAAATGCAATGATTAATAATTTACCCATTGATTAATTAATTGGTGAACTATTTTAATTAGAGGGTGTTTGTTAGGCATGATATGCTATTAAATAGATTGGAGTGTGTGATTTATAAGTGGAAAAGCCCTAAGAAAATTGTCCATCTTTTTTTAACGCCAACATGTACCCCCATTTCTTCTCCTCTTCATTTATTTTGATTATTTTTATAAAACAATGGATTAATTTAGATTAGAATTTATACTAGATTTAAATGGGATCAAAATAGATTGAAATTATATGTAAAAATTTATTTCCATATCATTTCAATCTTATGATTGCTAAATAATTACTCTTGCAAGCAATGAAGCTTTTTTTTCTTCGGAGATAATATTGAGAGAAAACTAGTTAGATACTTTGTGTATCTAAAATTGATTACAAAAGATGTTATCCTCTTATGGAACTCACAATAAATAATATTTCAAACAATCCAATTTGTTTAGAACAAGTAATCAAAACCTTAGCAAATTTGAACTCCTTTAAGAGGAAGTATTTTCTTCCATTTAATTTGTATAAATTAAAACCAAAAAATATTAAATTCAAATATCAATAAGGGGTCAATATTAAAAATGGAACTCAAACATAAAATAAGAAGTCGATAATAAATGTAGTGTACTGATTAAAAAATGGCAAAATTTAAAAAATGCTCTACTCTGATTGAGAAAAACATATTCCCTCTGAGTAGAGTACATCCTAAAAGCAATGTGAAACTCACTTCCAACGTTTATCTTCCTACATATATGCAAGGAGTTTATTGTAACCCATTAGGAGGATACTAGCATCAAAAGAAACATAGTTTAGAAAAATAATGACATTGAGCCAAGGCAAAAGTTCCTTTTTTGAAATTTAAATAATCAATCATCAAAGTAAATGTTGTAGAGTTTGGACATGCAAAAGTAGATTATCTAAAAGCACATGCACTAATAGGAAGAATAATCTAATTAAGGCTGAGAAAAGATGAACTAAGAGCATGGATATATATGAACATTGGGGTAAAAGCATTGAAATCAATTTCATTCCAAAAAACATTTTTGTGCTAACCATATATTTGAAGCAACTCAGAGATAAGGTTGTCGAAATAGTGACATGGTGGTTTGAAGACAAATCAATATATGTAAAAAAACAATAAAATAAATTCAATCCAATAGCAATGGAACCTATGGAAAGAGCCTTCTCCATCTACCTAAAAAATCTACCAATAGAGTATTGGATAGGCAATTGCCTCTGCCTAATTGGTGCAAAAATTGGTATGGTAGTGGGTTTGGAGATGGAATGAAATGACTCAAATTTATTTGCTCACATAAAATTAATCTCCATAAAATAAATACCAAGCCAAATCCATCTAAAAATAAGTATTTGAGTATGGATGCAAGATATTAAAGTAGACAAAACAAAATTCTACTACTTAAATTGTAACAATTGGAAACATCCAATGACAGGATGCCTTGAAACAATGAAGATTGATAAAAGAGAACAAAAAAAGGAATGGAGAGTGAAGAAAAACTAGAAAAAAATAAGGTTTCCAAACTAGAATATGTCATTCCAAAAGAAACATAGGTAGAAAAATTGAATCCTCTATAAATTGAATTGAATCCAGTAACCATAAATTCAAATGGGGAAGGACAAAATAATGCAAAAGAAATGGTGTTATATTCTACCAATTTTGTGAAATAGATAATTGCACCAATGGTAGAAAATTAAATTGAGAAAACAATAGAAATTGAATCAAACAATGAAGCATTAGAAGATTGAAACATCACCAAACAAATATTTAATGCCAAATTAGAGAATATACTAGAAAAGAAAGAAAATGTTCCTGAGGAAAATCATGTGATCCACAAATAAGATGTATAAATAATATTGATTAGCTATAAATCACTCCATTAAAGGAGAATACATAATATGAACTCTCTAAATAAGATTTAGAGGGCGAAGAGGATCCTCTACATAAGTTTAATATATTGGAACCAAGAAGCATCAACCAAACTCTAGCAAATATCTTAAATAGTGGCTCATACATAAAGGGAAAAGACAAAAAGATGAAGAGATAGGAAAGGGAAGAGGAAGCACTGAAAAGAGAATAAAATTCAATTAAAACATGGAATTAAAGGGGCTTAAATACCCCTAGCAAAAGACACTTTGTGAAACATCAAATGGAAACATATCATACTAATATCATTTTGATTTAAGAAACCAAACTTAACAATAAAGAAGCAAAAAATTCCATTAAATTCAGTAAGCTATAGAAAGGCCAATTTGTTGAATCCAATAGAGCATCTATAGTTATGGCAATACTTTGGCAACCAAATCAGGTATATATTGAAATTGTTTTGATTACTGGAAAAAATAGGTTTTGAAGGGGCCCTGAAACCCTTTACAAAGCTAGCAGCAAAAAATAGAAAAAAGAGAGCACAACAAAAAGAAACTACAACATCAAACAACCCAAAGGAGGGCTACAAGGGCACCAAAAAGAAAGACAACAAAGAAACACCAGCCTGAGAAACAAAAAACCAGCACGAGATCCATCCTAAACAACCGAATACATAATCCCAACTTTTTCATCAAGAGTCTTCTCCATTTTGTCTTGGATATTGTCCATCCGACCGATGACATGTTTAAATTCATCAAAAAATTTCTTTAAAATAGGAGATTTCTTCTTGGTACTCCCATGGGTTCTGGAACTGGGACCACCACTAGCCTTCGGGGAATCATTCTTGTGATCGCTACCCTCCTCAAGAGATTTATCCAACCAATTAACTAAGGCCTTGAGATGGGTGCTGGACACTTTTATGCTATCTTTTCTCTACTAGAGAATGTCAGTGAAGGTGCTCTCCATATTGTCCATTCTTTTGAGAATATCAACATACAGAAGATTAGGGGCTCCCTCTTTGAGAAAAGTGTCCATTTTCTCCTATAGGCTAGCATTTTTTTCTTCAAGTTTCCTTCACTTCAAATTGAGCCTTTTGATCTCATGGAAGCACCACTTACTGAATCTAAAGGAGTAAAGAGCCTTGGCTTTGGCAGTCTGCAGGGCCCCGGAAGTAACTTCCTCTTTGTCATCAAAATCCTCAAAGATCAATTTAATGGAAGACTCTCTGATTCTCCTCTCACTCGAATCCTCACTACCATCATGGATATTCTCCTGAGAGTCTTGGGATATGAGCACATCATGCCTCATACTAGAAAAAAAATCATGCATAATGGGGACCTCCTCTTTGTGAAAGTCTCTTTCAGCATTATGCTTTTCAACATACTGAAGAGTAGTATCCACCAGATCTTCAAGGCTGTGAGAGTTATGAGCCATGGCTTCTTTAGAATTCACACCTTCATTTGGTTTACCTTTCATTTGGCCATACCTTCCAAATTCTTATCACCCAACTCCTCTTTAATAGCCAAATCCTCCTTTCTAGTATTTTTAGAAACATAATCAGCCTCCCTAGGATGAGAGTCTTCAGTATTCTTCTAGTGAGATCCTTTGTCCATTTGATTTTTAATTTCTACCTCCGTCTCAATATTCTTTCTAGAATCCTTATTGTTAGTCTTCTCATTACTATCCTCAGCTTGGGGGGTAGCATTATCATTGGAGTCATTAGTATCATCCTCCTCCCCATTAGGGTTTTGCACATTTTGGTTCTCACCAACCTCCTCCATCTCAGATTCCTTAGTCTCATCATCATCATAATGGTCATTGGAGGTTTTAGTAATCCTAGTCTGGCTTTTCTTAGAGCTTCTACCAATATTACCTTCAGCCTTCTGTTTACCAAAGCCATCTTTGGGAGAGATAAGGTTCTGTTTACCCTTTCTTGAAGTGGGAGTGGAGGTAGGGTTAGGAACAGTGCTCTTAATGTATTCATAAATCAACAAAATCAAACCCTCATGCCTAATAGCTTTCTTAGACATGTTTTTGTACTCAATTAGGATTTTCATAAGAGAACTATGAAGGTAAAAAGGGATAATGATAGTGTCCTTGTACTTGAAGTGGTTGAGGAACATAAAATGGTAGGAGTGAGCCTGATTAAATCAACCATCAAGGGTGAAGTACTCCATAACCACTTGCAAAATTTTGTGCCATATTTCCTTGATTTTGTAGACATCAATGAAGCCATTGGTACAAGCCTCTTCAAAATCCATCTGCTCCTTTTTGGATTTAGGGAATTTATTAGTTGCCATATCCAAAATCTTACAATTTCTATACAACCTTTGGCCCTCATTGGGAATGCCAGTGACATGAGAAATAAGCTCCACTGAAAGCTCAACAGTTCTACCATCCATAGTAATGGAATCATTTTTCCATCCCTAAAAGAAATTCTAAGTAACTACCTTGTCAAACCCATGCAACCTTTCCAGAAAAGGAGTGACTACATTTCTTCAGCTTGCACCAAACCATGGCTATGTCGTCCCCTTTGAGCTTCTTACAGTTATCAGGTTCCTCGCATTTCAAATCGTCTCCCATTTTGAGAATATTTGAAACAAGAAGCCAAAATATTTTTCCAGAATTGTGAGAATGGCCGGCAATGTTGCAATCCTTGTAGATATAACCAAAATCAAAAATTGCAACCCAGAAAGCATGGGAACTGGAAGTAATTATAATTCCAAGTACATAGCTCCACACTTTCCAATAACTACCTACAAACTCTGTAGGACTCAAGCGAGTTGCATTAGTCATATTAAATCTTGCCCTCCTTATATATGATTTTATCATAATAAATTTTTGATTTGGTATCCTCATTGAGATTCACCACAATTTCCCAAGTAATGACATCATTAGACTTCACTCCGATATTAGCCAAGCTATCCGCCATGGTGTTACTTTCACGATACACATGTGATATGTGGATTTTGGCACAGTTGGCAATAATTTCCTTCACCTTGGAGATGACATTTTCTATAGTCCATAAGGGTATAGTATTACCTTTAAGGCAATTAGTAATGTTCATCAAATCACCTTCCAACCATATATTCTCAAAATTGAGCTTATTGGCAAGTTGGAGGCCATAGTAAGCTCCCATAGCTTCTGCAATATGGTTATTTTGATTTCCCAAAGGGGAAGCATTAGCAGCTATAAAATTTCCATTGCAATCCCTACTAATGCTACCACACCCAGCTGGGCTAGGATTTCCCTTGGCCACCCCGTCAAAATTTACCTTTATCCAACCTATCGGGGGGGGGGGCAGTCCAAACACTATTGTCACGGTCATTTTTCTTTAGATTAGTGTCATCACACTTCCAGCTGAGCTGAGTGATTCCCTTCGGTAGGTTTTCCAGCATACCTTTCTTAGCTTTCTCAAACACTAAGGTAGGAGTATTGCATTTGTCCTAAAAGATACAGTTGTTACATTCTTTCTAGATGTTCCAAGAAATGTGAGGAGTGACTAGCATCCATATATTTTTATTTGTCTCATTGTTACTAGGACAACACCATTGCTAGAAGAAGTCTTGGATGAAGCAGGGCAAAATCCAGCATAAATTCCATTCTTGCATAAAAAAAAGACCACACATGTTGAGAAAAAGGACAGTGTAAAAAAAGGTGGTTAGTATCTTCCTCGGCATCACAACAGAGACACCATCTATTCGGTATAAAGAAGCCCTACTTTTTGAGGTTGTCAACCATTAGAGCTTTGTTTTGGATGAAAATCCACTAGAAAATTTCAACTTTGGGGGTGAGAGCTTAGTTCCAAACCTTCACCCAGAAGCCACCGAGAAGGAACCGTTAGGAGAGGAGCCCCAAATCAGAGTGTCATCCTTGTTTTTAGAGTAGGTTTGAGCTAAAAGGGATTTGTCAATCACCTAAAAAGTAGGGTTGATTTTAGCCAGTTTCACCAGCCAACAATTATTTATCTAGTAGTCTTTCACTTTAGGACCAAATATTCTAATGCATCTTAAAATATCCTCAGGGTTGTTAGAAATTCTATTTAGAGGGTTTTCCATAAGCCATGGGTCATTCCAAAAGCTAATTTTGTGACCATTTCCTAGATTCCATTTTTTACCTTTGCTGGAAAGATTTCTAGAATCACCAATGTTCCTCCAGAAAATAGAGCCTTCAACTTTCTCAGAATTGGATAAGAAAAGGTTGACGGAAGGAGTATCATAGAGATATTTATGTCTACAAATAGAGTTCCATTCCTTAGGTTCTCCAATTATCCTCCATATATGTTTACCCAAAAGAGCCTTATTCATGATCTTGATAGGTCTGAAACCTAAACCCCCCAGAAATTTTGGTTTATAAACCCTATCCCAAGCAATCAGAGGGATACAAGTTTTTTCCTCAACACCAGACTAGAGGAAACATTTAAGAATACTATCAATTTTATCAAAAAAGTTAGCGGGTATCTTAAACAAGCTCATGGCATAAACCATCAGACTTTGAAGAGAGGCTTTGATGAGGGTAACCTTCCCAGCTCGGGATAAAAAAAATCCTTTCCACCCAACCAATTTAGTGTAGAATCTATCCACCAGTTGGTTCCAGAAAGATTCATTAATATTGACACCAAGAGGCAGCCCGAGATAAGAGGAAGGGAAAGTGTTGATTCTATAATCTAAGATTCTAGAAATTTTACCTTGTCTCTCCTCAGGGGTATTCATGAAAAACAAGGAAATTTTAGACTAATTGATCAATTGGCTAGTAGCTTTGGTATAAAGATTCAGGGCAGCTTTGAAAGCTTTGGCTTCCTTTAAAGTGGAGGTACCCATAGTGATGGCATCATCCACAAACTAAGCATGGGAATAGGTTAAGGGATTGGAAAAAGGATGAAGGCCTTGAATAACACCCTTAGTCACAAAAAGTTGAAAGTATATTCCCATGCTTTCAGCCAAAAGAGTAAACAAAACAGGGGAGATAGGATCTCCTTGCCTCAGCCCTTTGGAAATTTTGAAGAACTTGGAGGGAGAACCATTAATAATAACTGCAAAAGAAGTAGATGATATCAATTGATAAATAATTTGGATCACCCTCTCATTGAAACTGAAGTGCTTAAGAATCAAACATAAGAATTTCCAGTCCACGTGATCATAAGCTTTAGCCAAGTCAAGTTTAAGAAGAAAGCCCTATTTATCTCCCTTGATAGCTGAGTGGATATTCTCATGAACCAAAATAATAGAGTCAATAATTTGTCTTCCAAGGATGAAACCATTCTACCAAGGAGCTATCAATAAAGGGAGAATTGATAAAAGTCTAGCAGTTAAAATTTTAGAGAAAATCTTATAGAAGGAATTGCAAAGACTGATAGATCTAAATTGATCAAAAGATTGAGTTCCAACAATTTTGGGGATAAGAGATAAAAAGGTTCCATTAATTTATTTGAGAATGCTTATGCATCCAAAGAATTCCTTCACAACATTCAAAACATCCTTCTCCACAATCAACCATTTTTTTTGAAAAAAGAACATTGGAAACCCATTCAGGCCAGGAGCTTTATCTCCTTCAAAAGAGAAAATTGCATCCTTAATCTCCTTGTTGGAAGGGATAGTGGAGATGAAATGTGGTTGACCATAGCTTGGAATTGATCTGGATCAATGTCATTGGGAACACGTGTTGTACGTAGAGCCTCATCAAGAATCTCTCTATGTGAAGGGGATAACCGAAGCAAATCAATGATAGATATCTGTGCTGGTGTCTTTTGCAAATGTTGGACAAGATCATAGCTAGGGGTGGCTGAAGGAGCCATTTGTTTGGAAGGCAAAGCTTGCTTGGGATTTTGTGCAATTTTAAGGACAATCGTGGCTTGCCCCCTAGTAATAGCATTCAGTGTCTCACTTCGGGAAGATGAACTACCATGTGTTTGCAAGACTAACTTTGGCTTACCATGATTGGTGTTATTATCATCTTGAGATCTCACCATAAGAACATTTTCAATAGGCTCTACCATGTTGATCACAGGTGTATCAGAAGGATACATGTAATTGATCTTAGCATCATGATTCTTCTTATGTGCTTGAGAAGTTTCCCCCTTATCATGCTTAGGTAGAGGATCTTTGAAAGCTGTGTGATCAGAATTTTTAGTTAAGCCATCAGTGGAGATTGTGTTGTTATCAATGAGGTCTTGAATATCATCCCTAAGCTTAAAAAAATTGTCTGTCGGATGTCCCTTGTTTCTGTGATAATGGTAGTAATGATCTTCTCTCCACCAATCAGGCTTATTTATCAGATCCTAGTTACTAGGTTTATCAGGAAGCGTAAGATATCCATTTTCAACCAAAGTCTTAAGGATCACATTGTAAGGTTCTGCCAACTTGGTATAGATTCACTTTCGAAATGACTTCTTAGGCTTATCTACATATTAAGGTTTAGGAGCACCATGAGCGTTGGTAGCTTCTTGTTGTTTTTCTGCATAGATAGCATTGGAGAGATTGAAAGCAGGCTCTTTAGCTTTAGGACCATCAACAACCCCATCGTTAACAACATACTTGTTTTTATTCCAAGGTTTGTTCTTGTCTTTGCCATTTCCTTTAGCATCTTTATTAATAACAATATCCCCTTTTCTTATAGCTACATCCTCAATCCGATATGCACTTTCAACCATGTCATGGAAGGAGGAGAACAGTTGCTTCCTTAGATCATAAAATAGCTCAGGCACAAGTGTGTTGACAAAAATGTCAATCTTTTCTCTTTCAGGTATCTGACGAGGATACCTAGAATACAATGAGCTCCAATGTTGTAAGTAAGTTGCAAATGGCTCACCTTGATGTTGTCTTAGATTACCAAGATCTATCATGGTGACAAGTTATTGGATGTTGTAAGAATAATGGTGGGTAAATCACTAAGCCAACTCATCAAAAGTCTTAAGAGGTGGTGTCAATTTCACAAACCATTCCAAAGCTTGGCCTCTTAAACTTCAAGGGAATAATCGTAGAAGAAATGTGTCTTCATGAAGAAAGTCCATGCTAAGAGTGTAAAAGTGATGCACATAGTCATGGGGGTCACCATTTCCATCATACTTGTCATATTTGGGAACCTCAATATCCCTAGGAAACAGGACCATATATAGACTTTTATCAAAAGGAAGAGCACAAATTGATTCTACAAAAGAGACCTTTGGAGGCTCTCTTTCTAATGCCATTTAGGTAAGGCGTTGATTTGTCTGATGTAATTCTTCTTGAAGGACTTCCAATTTAGTTGGTACTCTTTGTTGAACAATTTGTCTAACATCATAGCTGGGAGGAAGCTTGTATCCTCTAGAAGTCATATATTGAAAATATTGATCGCCATTATGCTCTAAAAGCTTATGCATCATTCGTTGGGAGACCACATCTTGTTCAAATCTCATAAGATCCTCACTAGAAATATCATCATCAGCCTCTGCCTCATGTTGAGAGGGAGGAGGCCTAGGAGGTGAAGAAGGCATACCAAAAGTGGGTCTTGGAGGAGATCTTGGTGGTGTGTTGTTACCATTGTTGCCATTAAAAATAGGTCTATGCTCATAGTTACTAGTCTCGGGTTGTTCATGAAATGTCCCTCTATAAGCCATGCGCCTAGCAGCATCCATCCTTTGTTGATTGTGTTCTTTGTCTAAGCACGCTTGGTTATCCTTATGCTCAAAGTTTTCTTGCAATCATTGAAATTTTTCTTGTTCAGTCAAAGTGAGTGAGACACCGTCTGTGTTTTTGGGGGTCTTGAATGCGAAAAAGAGGAAACCTCCTTTGTACCACAGGGTAGCCTTAGAATTCTCAGATTGGTCAGAACTAGAACTGTTGTTGCTAATGGGTGCTTGTGAGCATCTAGTTGGAGAAGGTAACTATGTATAATTGAATGGAGGATGACTCTCCTGCTCAAATTGAGACCGAGTTGTAACCGACATGAAAAGAGATGTTGGTTGACTAATAGAATGAGACAAAGTTTCTCAGATTTGAGATAAGAAAAGCTAATAAAGATTACTTGTCAAAGTAGAACAATAGAGAGATGGCTTGTCAAAAGTTCTCAAGCACTTACAATAATCAATTGATGAAAGCCAAGTAGCGAGCAAGAAGCTCAATAAGCAAGTAGCTAGAGAGGTAACTGTGATGCAACAAGTGATCAAGAGTAGCATTCGTTAAGCTCAAATCCAATAGTTTTAGCTCATTTGTTTCAGTCTACAACAAATCTAAGCATGTAGATAACAAGCCAGCTTCAGGTAAGAACACAAAAAGACATTCTATGATAGGTTAAAGTGAAAGTTTAGCAACTCTGAATTGCAGCAATGACAGGACAGTAGAAATGACCTAGGCGATAGTTCTCAGGCAAACAAGGCAATACTTCTCAATCGGGTGATACTTCACCTTCTACCAAGCGATAGAGCTTAATATACTAGAGCGACAGACTTTAGGCAAAGCAAGCAATAGACAACAGGTGTGAACTATTGGGTGATATTTCTCAGTAAGGCACGAGATACTGTTGCAGATTTGGGCAATTCTTTGACCAGTGAACACAAAAATCTCAGTTTTAAAGTGTTTTGATCGATTTCAAAGATTGGATAGTGCAATTTCTCAATTTGACAAGCAGTAACAGAAGATAAAAGACAGGTTTGCAAATAGTATAGGATCAAACATGTCATAGAACACTTGAAACAAGGGCAAAAGCAACCTTGCCAAGACAAGCACTTGTGATATCAAAATTGAAAAATTCTATGAGTGCTACCATTTTGTTTGAATGTTGAGAACATTTACACTGGTATAGCACAATTGAAGACAATTCAAGCAATTAATACCTAGAAGGACAAGGCTCATTACTTAGCAACGTGGCCCACAACTTGATGCTCCCTTGCCTCACACCAAGTGGTTTCCCACAAGAGATATTGGCATTGTCATGGAAGTGTCAAAAACACAACCAAAGAAACACATATGGTGAGTGTCTTGGGGTGATTCGGGTAAGTCCACTTGGATCGATCCTTGCACCAAGAAGCTAAGAGGCTAAAATAAGGTGGCCTCTATCTAAAGGTTCGTAGTAAGGGCTTCCATTCATAGCACCCCTCTTTCTCCTCATAAAGGACTAGGACCTCACGGCCTCAAGAGTACCTTAAGCATTCTTGCTTAATGCTTTCCTGATTTAGCAAAAGGGGCTAATAGTCTAGATGGCCATTTTTAGGTGTATACACAAGGGTGAACTGTTGCTTTGACACTGTTGTCTGATCAATTCCTTTTGTGTATTGTTTCTCTAACTTCTTTTAGAGCTTTATCTCATACTGACTGAACTCACATACTTATGCTCTTCTATATATCTTCCATACTCTATTCATGTTCATATCTCCCAAATACAAAAGCACATGTCATATATATACATGTTGAATGGGTGCAACCAAAACTAAATACTATGTCGGCCTAAAACCTAACACATACAATGCTTCCAAGTTAATTGGCTCAAGCATGTTTACATACAATGATAATAACATGTTTACATCACTATTACAATAGGCACATAGCCTTTACAAAACAAAATGATACACGCTAAACAAAAAACTTCATGTCAGTTGCATGCTTTGTTATGTTCTACCGCTTAACTACCAATGTCACTTAGACTTGTTGTAACTTCTTGATACTATCATATCTGACCATGCGTTCTTAGACTTAGCATAATAACATACTCAAAAGCTTATATCCAAGAGCGCATACCAAAACTCGATCAAACACATGTGCGTTGATGCTCTGATCATTAGGTGCTACACTGTCTCCACTATCTTCCATACTTAGCCAAAATATGATCTTCAAAGTGTGTGCACTGACTATCAACACTTCATATGACTTTGTTTCCATAATGACAACACAAAACTAGTCATATATTCTTAGTGAAACCAACTTTCCAACACAACCAACAATCATCCCTAAAGTCATTTCTTCTATCAGCAATTTTCTTCCAAAACTTAGCTCTGTTCACTTTAGCATTAGGAGCATATATATTGGTGATAACCTAGCTAAAATTGTCTCTGATATTCTTCATTCTAATAGAAATCATATTAGGGTCTTCAAAAATGATCACACCACATATAGTTTTTAGATTCTAGAAGATGGTAGCACCCCCAGAGGCCCCAGTAGAGCTATAACTGCTAACACCACCCTTCGGAAAGATTTTAAGATTGTCCACTTTCTCCTTGCTCATTTTGGTTTCCTGAATAAGAAGGATATCAGGTTTATAGTCTCTAACCATATTTCTCAGAATTTCTTGTTTGTGGGGTGCATTCAACCCCCTTATGTTCCAAGAAATTATCTTCATAGTCTATTTGGGGAGAAGGCCTCTGGAATATTCTCTGTTTCCCATCTGCAACCTCTTGCCAACTATCTTGCTCTAGACCAACTTTAGTTTGTTTTCTTCTTGGTCCAGTCTTAGCTTTCCCTACATCACTCTTCTTGCTTCTTGTCATGATTCCTTCTAAGGACAAAGGAGAATTATTTCCTTTAGGCTTCTTTTTAGAGCTATGACCGACCTCCTTAACCTTATTTAGATCTTTAACTTTAGAGTATTCAGGGGAATGTTCCCTGGATTCTCCTAGTCCATCCAGATTTGTAGCAGTTTCAACAAGATGATGTAACTTAATGAAACTACTATCTTGGGAGATCTACATCATAACCTGATTGGAATCAGCGATCAATTCGATGTTCTCCTTTTTAGGAATAGAATCCTTAGAGCGCATCCCTATACTACCTAGCTTGTGCTAAATAATAGGTAGAGGCTCACCCCCTAGAACACCTCCACCAATTCCTCATTAGCCTTCAGAAGAGGTGAGAACTAGTTTTACCCAAAAAACTTATCAGGATTAGCTTCAGTGGTAGAGTTCAGACTGATACCTTCAGCCTGGTCACTGACTTTAACCTTAGATTCTAAGAGAGGGTTGCTCCCTTGCTTATTTTTTCATAAGTCTGCCATTTCATTACCATGGCCTTCGACTAAAGGGCTTTGGTAATTAGTCTTTAGAACCTCAATGTTGGCTGGTTTCACTGAGGTTTCAGAAGAACCCTTGGAGTCAAAGGGCTTGGGTTTCCAAACGGCTATTAAAGAATCTTTCTTTTTGATCGAAGGGACTTCCTCTTTCTTCTTGGGGGCTTTCAATGGGCATTTTTTAGCCCAATGACCCATTTATTTTTTATAGATAAAGCAAGAAAAAGGAACATATTTATATTCAACCTGCTATTTCCAGACACCCATTTTTGAAATTAAGTCTATAGATAAAGGAAGGTTAGTAGACTTAAAAATGTTAACGCAAATTCTAGCATTCACCAGTCTGGATCTTGACACCATAGCTAGGTCCAAGGAAACAAGTTCACCAAAAACACTCACTATTCCTTGAAAACACATTCATTCTAGTATTATAAAGGAAGACCCAGAAGTCTAACCCATACAAGAGCCAATTCCAAAAAAGATTCACTTAAGTCCATATTAGGCTCCCACTTTCACAAAGCCGAAGAGGACTTACCCATAACCCAAGGGCCTCCACATAAAGCTTTGGTCAAATCCTCTCCATTGGTGAAGGAGAAAGAGAAGAAACCTTTTGGCATAACAACTATGTCAACTTGTCCTTTAAGAAACCATCTTCTCTGAATGAAACGTTGAACATAATCTATGTTCGGCCTAACTCTAGCATATTTCCCAACCAGCATAAGGTCCATCTGAGATACAGTATGGTCAATTACCATATCGGGGATAAAAATGGAAAATTCCCCCTTCATTGGATCAGAGATATTATTGTCTTTCATTAGAGAGGACTTTACCGAAGGCTTTTTTCCAAATAACACCACCTATGGCTTTTCAAGAATAGCAGACTCACCTTTATTAAGGTCTCCAACAAGATTCTTAGCTCCCCCCCAGGTCTGGGGAAGCACTATCTCTTCATGGGTCCCTAGGTCTCAAAACCCCACCATCATCCACAGGAATCATTGACCCACCATCTTCCTCCTTGTCTCCAAACACTATCGAGATGCCAACAGATTGTCCCGCATCTCCAGCGGAAACCCCAGCAGAGCTACCAGATTTCCCGCCCAAACCTCCATTCAAATTTTCTCCTGCACTAGTGACTCCTTGTCCTCCCACTCCTTCTCCCACTCCTCTCATTGCCTAGTTATAGAGTTGGTTGATGTATATATTGAAATTGTTAAATTTTATAGTCAATGACAATTAGCAACAAGTAAAAGTTTGAAAGCATCTTTGTATTTTTCTATAATTAATGTATATAGAATAGTGAAAATTGAGGATAAAAACAAATTATGTAATGAATTAATCCTCAACCTTAATAGAATTCAAAATAATTATATTCTAAGAGGGGACTTCAATACAATCTTAGATTTGCAAGAGAAATCGGGGGAGATAGGACAAGTAACCCAAGTCCAAAGAATTTTTCAAGCACTTGTTCAGAATAGAAAATTAATTGGTTGTCAACCAAAATATGGTCTATTCACATGGAATAATAGGAGAATGGGATTCACAAATATACCAAAAATACTTGACCATTTTTTACTCTTAGAAGATTGGATTAAAAGTACAAGTCTACCAACTTCATTGATCCAACCAACTCCCATCACAGATCACTTTTCAATTGAATTGGAAATACTAAAAGGATTCAATGAACCAAAGTCCCAATCCCACTTCAAACATATATGGCTTAGACATCTAGAATCACTGCTAGCTATAAAAAAAATGGTAGGAAGAACATGTCAATGAAAAAAATACCCAAATGTACATAATCCATAAGAAACTTTAAAATCTTAAAGACAAATGAAAGTATGGAATAGGTCAACCTTTGGCATTATTTTCAAAATAGAAAATAATAATAATAATAATAATTGATTTGAGTAATATAATAATACAAAATAGTATTGCACATAGAGTACGAAAAAGAAAAAACACTAATGACAGAATATAAAGAAATACTAGCAAGAGAGGAAAGATATTGGAGGTACAAATGCAAAGAAGTATGGCTAAATGAAGGAGATCTTAGTACTATTTATTTTTATAAAAATTCTGTTTAGTCAAACAAAATCACAATAAATTATACAAATTGAATGGAATCATCCTAGTACTATTGTTGATCCCTGCGAAATACAAAAGGCAAGGGTAGAATACTTTCAAAATCTCCTAGGAGGTAATGACAAGTCAGACAATCAATTTCTAATGAGGCTGATTATAATGGAAGAAATCAAGAAATTCACATTTGAATTACATCCTTACAAAGCACTAGGACCAAATTGATTTACTAATTTTTCATCTTAATTAATTAAGCAGAATTTATTATTTAATTAATTTGTATCTTTTCTTTAATTCAAATCTCAAATTTAATATTTCTCATTACTAAATAATTTTTAATTATTTGATTGTCTCACTATTCCTCCAAATATTAATTGAATACTTATCAAAATATTTAAATGATCTAATTATTTGATTGTCTAATAATTCAATTGAATAGGGTTAACAGATAATGTCAACAATACTTCAATTTTATAAGGTTAATGAATAATGTCTACTTAAATTATCTTGTGCACTTGCACTTTGTAGGGTGGACCCATTGTTGTGCTAAGTATCCTCTCTCCTTGCCTTCAAAATCCTAGCTATAAGAGAAAAGTGTAACTACACCCAATTTTTTCTTTTTTGTAGAGATCTTTCCTTGGTGGGAAAATAGGTACTCACCCTAAGGGATGTGTCTAAGAAGTGCTTTCACTTTGGTCCACTATGTAAATGGTTGAGGCAAAAGCCATAAACTACTTGGTGATTTTGACCTATACAGACAGCTCCCCAATATCCACATTCGTGTGAAATGCATCAACACCTTTTATAGGGATGGGATAGATTCTTAAGTGATCCACTACCATAAGGATAGGCATCAAGCCCCTAAATCCTTACTATGAACCAATTATTTTTAGAGGCCCAAATCTCATAGTTGGTGCAGGGAGCGCAAATTGTGCTCCATAGATACTCCTCATGTACCCTTCATTGTGAGACAAAAAATTCCTTGGTTATAATTTTTTTGAACCTTCAAGGTATGAGAAAAGGTGTGTTTGAGTTGTGTTGGGGGAGTGAGTGCCACCTAATCTCTATTTGTCCACTTTGTCTATGGTATATTATTGTTGTGGGGGCTTGAACAAGTAATATCCACTTTCTAGCCTAGGTTGTACATTCTTACAATCATTTTTAATTTGTCAAGAGGTCAGTGAATTTAATTAGGATAATTTAGGCTCCTAGTCACTTACTCTAATTTTTTCATAGTCAGACGGTCATTCTATTTGCTATGTTTTCATTATGTTTGTAATAAAAAATCAAGTAAATTGACCAAACCCCAAGCACATCAAGAAAACACAATTTTTAGAACAAAAAATAAAATTGTTATCCATTGAACACAATTGCGAGTTTATCTGATGCATTTTCACATTCTGCTACACATTTTCCAAAGCATTAGATATATTTGTTAAAAATTTCATAGTCCAAGTACTTGTATTTCTCAGACCAAACAACTCATTTCCCTGATAGATTCACTAATCAAAATGATGCATATTCTACCTATACCTACGTATTTCCATTTTTAGATATGCATTTGCTAAGTAATGAGATGTATTTTATTGATTTGTCATTGCATTTGAAAAATCAGCAACACATTTGCTTGAAGGGATTGAGACAAAAAATTATAGGCAAATATTAGGGTCCAAACATATCATCTTGAGACTATCAAGAACACGTCACTATAATTTGCATAAGGAAATTTGAACCTTAATTTAGGTTTTGCATCTAAATTTAAAATGGTTTTCACCATTCTACATTTTGGTCATCTTTCATTTCAGGTTTTCAATCCTTGCATTTTTAATCAAAATTTTCCATAATTTTTTGGCTTCCAATTCTTGCATCATTAATCCATAGTCCCAATTTCATCAACCATATGTCTTGAATATTATAGGGTTTTCCATTTATCTTTATGGGAGTTTGAGGATTAATGAGCCTCTCATTTAGATCATCCTTTAGTAATTGTCAAGAAATATTAACCTCTTCTAACAATTATTCCTTTGTCAAAATTGTCATCCTTAAGGCCAAACCCTAAAGTTTAATCATAAGGCTTTACCACTACTTCATCTCATTCTTGGATGTTTAAGATTCCCTTTTTCAATTGCTTAGGTTTGAAACTATAGAGTCATGCTCGTATATTTTAAAATTTCCTTAGGTGAATTTATCACCCTCTAGTTGTCATCATAAGTTGAGTCATTCATAGCTTTTTTTAAATTTTTATTTATTGGTAATAAGGTTTTGAATTTTATTGAAATTGGGTTTTTAGTCCTAGCTTAAACTAGGGATGGCTACAATCAGGGAGCCATCTCCCCATGTAAATAAATCTCAGAACAAGACCCATTAACAGGTCCAAAATTTAAGAATGACTTTTTTCTTTCCTCTTTGTCTAGGAGTGAAAAATCATATCAAAGGTGCCTTTTTTGTCTTCTTGCACCTCAGCCCCTTCATCACTTGTCATCCTTCTTCCAACATTTTAGCCTCCTTCTCCCATTCCAATGTGACATTAAACCCTTCTGGATCAATACTACGACAACTATCATCAACCTTGTTGTAATTCTTTGAATTCATAATGCCTCGTGATATCTCAAAAGTTAGAGGAAGAAAATCACTTATGATGGAGCTCTACAAACCATCTTGGTTTTTGTCTTTGGTTTCTCTAATATAGCCATCAATAGAAATATTATTGGCTGGAAAATTCTTGGTACCTTTCGAATTCATAGTGGCTATAGGTATCTTATTGTATAGACCCTTTATTTCCCCCTTAAGATTAGTAGTCTTGGTAGCCATTGTATCTACTTTCTCAACACTGTAAAGTAAAGGGTTGTCCTCCCTCTACCAGGTTACCAATTTATGGGATTCATTTTTGGTACAATTTTATGCCATATGACATGTTTGAAAATAATGTATATATCTAAAAGGAATTCCTTCATAATCAATTAATTTAATCTAAGTGTCACTTACATGTTTTAGGAAAATGTCTATCGATAGTGTCTTCATCATGTCCATCTCAATAAAAATGTGAGCATAAGTAGTGTGGAAGAAATTTAGAGATCCCTCATTCAACTCCCTAAATTTACCAAGAGTGTTACCAATGGCATCAAAATAGGATTCAAACAAGTAATGCAATGAAAGGTTAAGAATCCTTACCCAAAATGGAATCTTATCAAATGATTTAAATACTAGATTAAAGGCTAGATACCAGGGTTTTAAAAATAACATGTATTTATCCTCCCAACTCTAATGGTTATTGCAAAATCTTGTCTTTATATCATGTACATTATCAAAGATGAGTACAAAGAAACTACAAGACTTGGATTAATTTGAACATAACCTTCCAAAATAGGTTTCTAGAAATTAGAAATCCATTTGTGAAATTCACCCAAACTTGACCAAAAACCTTTAAATATCACAATAAGGCCCAACTTGGTAAAATATTCTTCATTTTCTGCCACATCTCTACCAATATCACCACCAAGACAAACAATCAATTTACCTCCCAAAGGTAGAAGGACCTCATTTCCAAAGGTGACCTTGGACTCACTTCTTTCTTGTCAACCACCTTTTTTACCATGGAGGCCACTTCTACCACTTTATGGAACCCTCTTTCCATAACAAAAGGAAAATCATTTCTTATCATGTGTAACACTTTACAAGCCACCTTTAATGTCAAAAGGAGGAGAAAACCTTGAGATTCAAGTACAAACCCCCCGACCTTCATAGATTTATCCCTACATGCTTCATTTGATTGATCCTTCTCACATCATGCTAGGGAACTCTTGTAGTCCTCGATAGGGGCATAGACCAATATGCTATCATCTATTGGATCACCATGGCCTCCTTCACAACCTAAAAAACTATAAGAGGTCTCACCTTGCTCAAAAACAACAAAGTATCATCGTCTCATTCTTCTGGCCAAAGGCAAAACCTCACACTAAAACATGTCCACCCCCATAGCATAGACACTAGTCCATAGGCCATTGAGCCTTCCTAGCTTGGACGATGAAATATGCTCAGGGATCCCCAATTGTGATTGAAGGGAGGTAAATGTAGACTTCGAAAACAAACCTTAGTTGTGTTCACAGAGAATGAGAGCACCATTTTTCATAATTCAAGTCATTCATAGTTGTTATTATAGTTAGTTTGTCTCAAATATTTGAATTGTCCTTAATTAATTTCCCAAAAATTTCTAAAAAAATCACCAAAATGTTTAGCATTATGCTTTATGTTTTTAGTGATTTTAATCTCTAGTGTGGGATTGAAGTTAGCTTGCTAAGGCTGGAAAATTGTTGAGGATGTGAAATTGATTCAATATCTAGAAGATAACTATGACATGAAGGAATATGTAGGAAAGAGTATTTGAAGACTTTATTGGAGAATACTTTGCATTCCCTCGCATGAGATGATGACAAATTACGGTTCTAGTTATGATGATTTTTGTCATATAGGAAATCTGCACAAGCTTAGAGAGAAGATTAGTAGCACCAAATCATTAAAAAAACATAATGGTAATCAACATCAAACCCTACAAATGATAAAATGTAAGCATAGATATAGAAACTAAAAGAAATGAATCAAACACAAATCCTTAATCTAGCTTATCTTCTTTTATCGCTTCTCTACACTCTATTGGGACTCAGATGTGTGGCACTTAGAGTTAATTTTAACAGCGTCCTGGCTCAGAGATTCAAGAATGTGATTACTAAACATACTTGATATCATGGATAACTTACATAAATTTGATAATCTGGAATTTGGGATCCTTCAAATGGGTATGAAGGCGAGTGTATATAGATTTCTAAAATCGAATGAACGGTTGAGATTAAATTGAGAAAATCAAAATTAGTGGTTGAGAAAAATGGAGATTGATTGATTTTGGGAAATTTCCTGGTTGCAAGATGAAAAATGAAGATTCATTTCTATTTCAAACTCAAAAAATGGTGAGCTGATTTAGAAAAAGATGAGATGATAAAGATTATAACATTTTGAGGATATTAGTTTCCAAAAGTGCAAAATTGAGATAAAATCTTAATTTTGGATTCAAATGCTTTTTTGGGATTTATTCTATTTTTAAGGATGATTTTTGTAGTTTTGAATTCTAAAATGAAATAATTTCAAATTTGAATCTTGATTTTTTATTTTTGAATTAAATCCAATTAAAATTGAATTTTAGAGAGAAATAAAATTAGGATGAAATTAGAATAAAATTAAATTGAAATTAGAAATGAGAAATGAAATTATTTTAATATTTCGATATTAATTTAATTAGAAGATTTAAATAATTTGGTGTAACTATTTAAATTGTAGGACTATAGAAATTGAATTTAATTAAATGATAAAGACCACTTAGTTAAAGGTTAGTTAATTAAATAATATTAATTATTTAATTAACATTAGGGAGAAGTGACTAAATGTGCAAAGATTAGATTAACGATGAATTAGGGTAAAGAATGTTCAAATTAGAAGAATAATGATAATTAATTACAATTAAAGAAGTATATAATTAATAGAGAAGAAATTAGTAATTAATGGATACTCTCAAGCATTGGACAATTTTAGGTGTTTACATTTTCCCTTCTTTGATACAATGCATTTTTTAGCATTCTGTCAAAGAATATATTATTCAAGTCCTACCCAAGCTTGCCTCAACAATAACATGTGGATTTTTTGTCCCCTCAAGAAATTAAGTGAAATTGCACAAAATGAGCATTAATTTGGTGTGTTGTATAATGGACACAAGATCAGATGGTTTGTAAAATAAATAAATGGTGTGAAATATATCACCACTTGAAGTTCCCAGGGTCCACATCAAAGAATTAGGGTTTTGCCCAAAAACTCTAAATAGGAAATAGGGTTTCATTTTTATCACTTTGAACCCTTGGAGCTATGGAAATTGGTAAGAATTCTAGTCATTTTATTACATTTTATCAAATTTGATTAGCAATGGTCGGCATGGTAGGTATCTTACATTTATTAGACCAAGTGTGTACCTTTCGTTGTCTAAAGGGAAGTGAGAGAGAAAAGTGCTCGTAACTTGTGCATTTATTACGCATTTAAAAAAAAAAAATTGGTCAAAAACATTAACTATTTTGCAATTGCTTATTGTTTTTTTGCAATTTCAAATTGAGTTTCACAATTGCCAATTGGATGTCGCAATTGTTAACTCCTTCACATCTGACATGGCTTATTGTCACAATTGCTAGTTTATTTGTGCAATTGCTAAATGAACTTCACAATTGACTTTGTGTTTTGTGACTGTTAGGGTAATTTCATAATTGATAAAAGATATTTTATTTGATCTTTTCAGTTGATTTTTTTGTCAATCAGCTGATGCATTTTTTTATTATTATTATTTGTAGATGGTATATAGTATCATTGGATATCAAGAGTCGAGACTAGTAGGCTTGTCTCTATAATTTCATTTATTAGAGGCCAAGAGTGACATTTTGAGGTAGTTGGGTCTATAATAGATTTGTTACATGCCTGAGATCATGAAAAATCATGGTCTGATCTCTAGTTTTCTTGAGATATGACACTCAAATACATGCAATTTTCATTTTCCTACTAGGGAGAATACAATTATATTGGAGGATGTTTATCACATCCTACAAATTCCTATTTAGGATGCCTTGGTAGATTTTACCTACCAAATAGGTATCACAACATTGTTAAAACTGACAAGAGTGCTAGAGGATTAGTTGGGGATGACAGATCCCTATGATATTCCATGGGTTGGATTTGGAGAGATATTTGATAGCGTCACCCTTCTACTTGGGAGTTTGATTTGTGGTATACTATGTCTTGATTGTAGATAGCATGGTTTCTCAGTTGGATGGGACCAAGTTTTGAGAGGGATGGTTTAGGACATAACAATGCATGCTCAAGGTTCATGTATTCTATCCCATTTATGCTTTCACATGTTTTGTGTGTCCTACCATGAGGTTAAGTCACTCAACTGAGGGGTCATATTGCTACAAGTCTGGGCCTGGGAGCATATAGCCATATGTCAGCCTATTGTTTTTTAAAGACCTTCCAAAGAGGTGACTCTATATCTACATGTATGAGGATGTTGTTATTCAAAGTCACATGGGGTACACATTTTATTAGAGGTAGCAGCTAGATATGATTCCTTACTCCATATGGAGGCCATACATGTCATGTCTAGTGTGGGTAGACCTGAGGATGCTCATCTTTTATTATGTAGAGAAAGATAGTTTCTTAATGGTCATACTATGAATTTTTCCCATATGATTGACTTGCACAACCCCAAGTGGGTTTGTGATAGCTCAGAGAGGTTTAGGATATTAGTGATTCCTATGCTTGATTCACATGGAGATCACAAGATATTGCCACTTGTGGTCAATTGATTTCAAATAATTTTGCATATCTAGAGTTTCAAGAATTGAGGTAAGTGAGATGGGGTTGGTGATCTACCATTGTTGATGTTGGGATGACTCCTCAGTATGATGCATGGTGGCTAGGAACAAGCTTGTTACTTTAAATATAAAAGTTTATATTATTGATGTCCTATTGCAGATGCCAATACAAGGAGATAGGGTTAGAGGGAGAGGGAGAGGGAGAGAAGGTAGGAGAGGTGGTAGATGTGGGAGAGAGGATGGAGGAGACATGGATGGAGGAGGATTACAATGAAAAGGAGGATATTTGATAGCCTTTCCAAAAACTCTAACACTATAATGGCAGTATTATGATCAATGCTATTTAGTTTAGAAAACATCATTGTATCATTGCATATTAAGGTTTGCATTGTTCAATTTGAATCATTATATTAAGTTTGGATCAATAAATATGTTAGTGCAATTATGAGGTGCCAATGAGTTCAATGTTAAGGATACATCTCCATATTGTTTTATACATAGTATGGTTTCATATCATTTGATATCAGTGCATCAACAATTATCTTGAAGATCCATTGAAAAACATTGTATTATGTTTCATATATTTTCATCACTTGGAATGCATGAGTTTGAGATCAATATGCAAATAATTACACAATAGTGACTTTCAGATAGATTGGAGTTGTTGAATTCAGTATTGTGACATACAGTAATATAGTGATACATTTGAATCATCATTGAAATATCAAGTATAGATGGAAAGGTATGTTGTTTACGAGTATATTAGCTCATATATGTAGTGACTAATTACTCTTTTGATAAAAATTGTATTGTATCAAGGGCGTGCAAGGTGATATTACTTAAAGACACCAATATGGTAACCATGGAAAATAAGGTTGTGGTATTTCTAGGAAGGCATTTTGGTCGGCCCCCTAACCATTCTCCATTTTGTAACCCTTTATCGACATAGTGTATTTGTGACATTTTAAGGGTATCAAAATTATTATTGGCATTTATAATGTTAAGATAACGAGAAAATTAAAGCTTATTATTAATGCCATTTTGACATATAGTGCATAGAAATTATGGTAATTGAATACAATGTAACCCTTGCTCTTTCAAGCTAGGGTATTTCTTGTGTAGGGAAGAATATGCAGAGATGTTTGTTCATAGAAAATATAGTTGGGTAGCTGCCATGGTAGTTATAGTTGAGAAGAAAAGAAGTTGGGTTGGTTGTGAAGTAGTTTGAGCTACAAGTATCAAGGGATTTTGTACATATTTTCAACATGAGTATATTCCAAGTGTTAATGTTTCATTCCTCCTTTGTTGTTTAATTTTTAACTATGTTTTTTTATGAGTTTTTTTTTAGGGAAGTCTACATGGTCATAGTGGTTTCCTATTCATATTTCCTTGTCATACATATAAACCCCTAATGACTCTTTTACTGGTTAATCCTTATTTATTTTCATTGTCTAACATTCATAGTTTAAACCAATTTGTATTTTATTCATGATTATATTTCTTTGAAAGCCTTATTGGGTTTGTCAATATTTAATTCATATATACATTAGTTAGATGCATGCATATTCATAGGTTGATAATTTTAATGTGAGTCATCTTCGACATGCATTATCTAGTTCTTTGTGGGATAAACCCTAGTCAAGGGTTTTTCAATTTGGAGTTAGTAATATGTTGTTGTCATTATATGTACTGCTATATACTATCATGCATACTTGTCATAGTCATTGTGTATTTTTGCATTAGACAATGTGTTCAAACCCAAGTGTAAGGTTCTCTACTTCACCAATCATGTTTTGTTTCTTGAGATGAATATGGTGGTAGTCATCATGGCTATGTGATGGAGTCTATGTTCAAAATATAACCCCAAGTATGAAAGAAATATTTTCATCATTAGTATTTAATTTTGATTATAAGTTTAAGAGATATATTAGCATATTAGTTAATTATATTTGTGATAAGTTTTGATACATGCCATGTGAATTTGAGCATTGATTAAGATATTCAATTTATGAGGAAATTATGACAGTGATTAAAGGAAAGAGTAAAATTATTTTATTTGATCAGAATATACAATGTTGTGACTATATTCAGAGGGTAGACATATAAAGTTTTATTTAAAAAACATAACATTAAAGGTTATGTAGTAATCATTATATTGATGAGCCAGAAACATATAAATTTAAAAATATGACATGGAAATATTTTCAATGTATGATAAGACATTCACAAATAGTTATATTTGGTCTGTTTGAATCAGTTGATTAGTTTTATGAAGTTATATAGAGACTTGCAAAGCAGATTGATTTGGATATGCAGACAAAAAGGATTTTTTTATCTTAGATGAAATATATTTTTATCAATTATGCACCATCAAAGATACAAATTAGAAATCCCTGATTGAGTTAAGAGGGATTATGATGTATTGTACATTAGTCAACACAAAGTGTTTTTGTATTTAGTAATGTATGATATAGGGGTATAGTGTGTATGCAAAAATTATATTTTTTATTCTATATGTATGGAAGTTATAAATAATTAAAAATCTAGTTAGGCATAAAATACTATTAGTGAAATAGCATATTTAGTGAGACAGTTGTACAACCAATGAGGCATTGTAAAAAGATATTTGAGATTAATCTAGTGATGCATTCTAAGTGGTTTGATTCCTCAGGAGGATTTCCACTCAGAACATATCATGTGTTACAATTTTGTGCTTGTATTTTCTCTATATTTTTATCTCATTTAGTTCATTTCAAGTTGTTGATTATATTCGGCTTTAAAAATTGATCCACTATTCTATATCACTGATTCACCTCTGTCTTAATGATATTGTACTCCAATAATTGGTATCAGAGCTAACCCCTTTTCTTTAGAGTTTTCTAGTTAGGGAGTACTTAAAATGACTATTTAAGAAGGTTTGTAAGGTTTTAGAGCACCCTTTTTTGATGGAACAAGATATGCATTCTAGGAATACAAAATGAGGTGTCATGTAAAGTCCTTAAGGTTTGATGTTTGGGAAATAACTCAAACTTCCTACACCAAAACAACCCCTGCAACTATTGGTGATGAGAAAAGGCTTATGAGAATGATGCAAAAGCATCAAATTCTATTTTTTTGGGTGGTTTATCTAATTTTGTTCTATTCACAGTCATGGATTGTGAAATTGCCTTTAGTATTTGCAAAAAAAATGTTTAATATTTATGAAGGAGATAAGATTGTAAAAGACACTAAACTACAAGCTTATAGGGCTAGTTTTGAAATTCTGAAAATGACTAAGGATGAAAAGTTTTTTGATTATTTTCTTTGAGTCTCTAATGTTGTAAATTCAATTCATGGACTTGGAGAGACATTAGAAGATACCACAATTGTAAAGAAGGCGTTGAGATCGTTAACATCAAAATATGACTCAAATATATCTGTTGTAGAGGAAAGACATGTAAATAAGGTAACAATTGACACTTTACATGGAATATTTACTGCTTATGAAATGATAATTACTTTTGATCCACCTAACAAAGAATCACCATTTAAATGTACTAAGGTAGAAACAAATTCTGAATCTGATCAAGCAGATAATACTAAATCTGCATTTGTTAGTAAACTTAGAAGAGGTTTAGGAAGGTACAAAGGAAAGATACCATTCAAATGTTTTTCTTGTGGCAAAATAGGTTATTGTGTTGTATAATATCCTAACAAAGACATTGAGTGATGAGGAATATAACAATAAATCATTCAAGAAAAAGAAACAAAAAAACTTCAAGAAGAAAAATAATTTTAAAAAGAATAAGGCTTTGTTTGTTGATATAACAAATATTGGTTTAGATGAACTAGTAGATGGTAATGGAGAAGTATCATTTATGGCTATAGTATCTAAAGATGTTCCATAAGATAGTAATTTATCAAAACTCTTTGAATCATAAATTGATTATAAGGGAGAACTAAAGGCTTCTCTTAAAGAGATTAAAAAATAAACAAAGGAGGCTATTGAACTAAAATCAAAAAGTTAGAAATATATGGATCTTAAAATTTTGTTCTTAAGTTGCAAATTGATGAAAAAAAATGTGTTCTTGAGGTTACTCAAGAAACAGTAAAAACCAAAGATAGTAATTGCAACACTCTCGAAGTAGAGATAGTGGATCCAAGAAAACAATTGAAAAATATTTTTGATTCTTACCTTGGTGAGACTTCCAAATAAGGTAGTAAAGGTAAGATGATTGCTCATTATTGTGATAACTGTAAAACTTCACTAAACAAAATAAATGGTTACAAGAGTTCTACTAAAAGGAATACAAGTTTAGTTAATGTAAAGTTACATAATTTGTTAACTAAACTTGAGTGTTTTAAATGTGGTAAGTTAGGATACATTATAATATTCTACCAAGATTCTATGAAAGAGTAATCAAAATATGTCCCTAAAATAAAGTTGGTTTGGAGACCTAAAAAGGTTGCCATGACTGCTCAATCTTGTCATTTTTCAAAAAAAGAGGATGTCTAGATATTAAATAGTGGGTGTTCTCATTACTTAAGTGGTGACAAAAATAAGTTTTTAGAACTTAACTTGTTTAATGCTGGATCAGTTAGATTTGGTGATAATAAATGTTTTCAAATCAAAGGGTCAGGAACTATTCTGCTTTATGATTATACTCCAGTGAATAATGTTTATTATGTTGAGGGAATGGTACACCTTTTACTAAGTGTAAGTTATATTTTTTAGTAGAATCTTATAGTTATTTTTACAACAAAAAATTGTCAAATCATGGAATCATATGGTAAAGTAGTTGTTATAGGGATCAAGACTACATGCAATGTTTATATTTACAAGTTGTTCTAACATAAGCAAATGATGAAATTTTTCTAATTACTGAAATAGGTGAATGTTCTGAAAAAAAATATAACAATTGATTATGATGTATATATAGTTGATATATGCAAATAGAGAAATCACAAGTCTTAAGGAACAAATCAAGAAATTAGAACTCAATCTAGCAGAATGTCAGAATATGACAAATGAATTAGATATCACAAATACATATATTTTCAATAGGCTATAAGAAGCTACAAGAGAACATGTAAACCTAAGATAGAGACTTACCAAAAGAGTCCAGAAGTATGACAAAGATGTTTCTTGGTTATATGGAAAAGTTAGCCTGTTGTACTAGAAAATCACATTTTTTGAAGGAACATACATGGAATATGAGAAATCATTTGATGTAGGTAGTTCGCATCAAAAAATGCATCTATTTAATTCAAGACAAAGAATCAAATGTTCTAATATTATGTAATTCAAGTATCCTTAACTTAAAGGATCTAAATTCTTCATCCTTTGAGCATCAATAAGTTGTTTTGGAAGGATATTTCTAAATAAAACAAGTTTATGATTCTATGACCATAATTTGTATTGTTATAATATTGAATATTGAATTCTTCAAATAAATAACACTACATAAGTATATCATATCAATATTGTTTTGCATTTTTAGTCTTTAATCCATTTGCCTTCAAATTTGGAAGTAAATATATTCATATTGGTTATTTTAATAAAAGATTTGATAAGATTTTTTTAGATCTTCGATAGAGTTCATTAACTTCAACATCATATAAGATTAAAAGATTTGAATTTAAATGTATTGAGTGAGGGGGTTATTTTTACCTCTCATAGTATACAAACTTAAAGGCTACAAATATTTAAGTCTTGAATTGTTCTATTTATAGTTATCATTTTCAGTTTCCATTTGATATATCAATTGCATGATCTTTTAGATTCAAGTGGTTTTAAAAAAGGTACTTCTCTGACCTTGGTAAACCACTAGGAATGATCACATCTCCAAAAGTGTCCTCTAACTCGATCGCCACTCAAAATATTCTCTGATACCATCTACCCATTGACTGGTCAAAACACTTAGCTAAAACTACCTTTACTTATCTTGTTGATTAGTATCATAAATTATAAGAGAGTTGATAAAGTTTCCATCGATGAAAAACTCATAAACATTATTAGTCTGCAAAAAAATCCATCATAATGCCAACAATATCCCCCTTTGGCATTGATGGAAAGACATAGTGAAAATTACCATACGTACACTACTCCCCCTTAGCTTTATTTTCACTACATTGATCACTCCCCCTTTGACAACAATGGAAAAGGTACAAAATTTCATGCCAAAAATGAAATCATCTTACCATTCATAGTCTTTCAAAAACACTTTGAATATTTTTTGGGCTGACTCCAAAGAATCTTTCCATGACTTCTGCAAGTTTTTTGTGGCTTGAATCTAACCATGCAGCATAGAAGCTAAGTCCTCCATAGATTCAAATACACTCATATCTTATGATTCAATTAATACCTTTGAATCTCTAACATTATATTGCATAACATCTATTGTAGGTATCAAATAAGTTTGCAAATCCAACAATGTAGATATCCTCTTATCTTGCTCAGCTTGTAAAGTCTTCAAATTATGATTTATAACCTTCACTTGTGATCCATAAGTGGTAGCATAATTTGATATATGATCAAAACTATTAATCAAATATTTAAGCTCTTATTAAGCTTCAATTTTCTTTAGCTCCAAATCTTGTATAAACATATAAAAATCTAAAACTTTGGCAAGTAACTTACCAATATGCTTCAAATTTTATTTCACTTGGTCCACATGAACTACAATTTACACTTTATATGATGCAATGGACTCAATTAACTTATCAATTCTCTTCTTCTCATAATTCATCTGAGCTCTATTCTCAGTAGGTTCCTCCAAACTACTAACCTCCTTAGAGATAACATTGATCAAAGTATCTATCTGCTCAATCGGTGTAGCATTAGGATCATAGCCATCTTTAGATACAAGATCTACAATAATATCCCTAGCAGAAAAAAGTACTTGTTCTTTATTCTTTTCATCTCTAAGCTTATCCCTTTTAAGCTTTAGCTTCAGTATCTCTGACATTTTATTCAATTACTTGGACTCATCTTAGTAAAATGAATAGGTCCTTGAATGACATCAAAATCCTCAACTCCAAGCTTAGCTACAAGTTCTTGCTCAAGAATATCCAAAATCTTTCCTTTCTTCTTGTAACTAGAACTTCCACTAAGATCTAATTTCCTTTTTATCGATTGCACTGCAACATGAGCTTCTTGAACCTAAATTTTCTTTGCAAGTTCACCATTAGTTGTAACAATTGTAATAAAATCATCTTCCTTTTGTGTAACTATATCAGTTACAACATGTACTTCAACCTCTATTGTCTAGTCCTTTTGAGTTTCAACTCTTCCTTGCACATCTTCTACTTCAATTATAGAACTTATTGATAAATATTAGTAGGTACATCACTGATAATTTCTTCAATTACTTGATTAGATATAACAAACTCATCTATTGTTACCTCTTCATTGATAGGGTCTTGAGCTTGTTGTTCTTCATCATCATCATCTACCGATTCATCTTATTTTTACAATTCCTTCTTTATGATGTCAAGAGTCTCTGCATAAACTACCCGAGATTCACTGATGAGTATTCCACATACTCTACTCCTTGTTCTAAATTTTGGTCTTAAGAATACAATTGTACTCTTCAAAACTTCAACTAGTAATTCAGGTTCCAGTTCTACCAAAGCTTGTTCCAACATCCTTTTTCATCTTTTAGGGCATACCTCCACCTAGCATCACACTTCTTGAATAATATATTAGGTATCATTTTATGTATCTCACTAGGTCCTCAACAAAACTTGTGCAAACTCTATAAAACAACTCCTTCAATATTTGTAGGATGATGGCCTACAAATGTAGCTCACTTAAAATGTCATTTGCAATATAAATGCTGGTAACAATCTTTCATCCCCAACACTATAGCTGATGTCATTTGAGAAATTGACCAATGATGAAAGTGAGCTTAACCGACATAAGGTTGTGCTATTTGATGGCATGCACATGAAATTAGCTATTGTTACACCAAAGTATTCTGATCTTTTTTATTTAGATAGTAAATATAGGCTCGATCATATTGCTTACAAATTATGCATGTAGAAATGTTTGGGGGACAAGGTAGCATACACTATATGTGTTTTAAATTTATTCTTCATTATCGCATGCCCTTTCTCACATATGCATTGTTGAATTTTTTAATGTGGTCATTCCAAAGGGCTACAATAATATTTATCTTAGAAATCAAACATGGAGATTGTAAGCTGATTGGAAAACCTAGGTACCTTTTCCAAGAGCAAGAACAACAAATGCTAGTAAGAGGTGTGTGTGTGAATTTTGTACCTAGCTGTAGACACAACACTTTAGTAAAACATTAGAGGTTAGCAAAAGCCAAAATCTGCAATGAAATGGAAACTAAACTAACCAGGTGATTTACTACCTTCTAGTAGATGTGAGTATGATACTCTCAGATCAGACTGAGACCAATGACAATGCAACACCTAACGAAGGATTTGAATGCAAAATATGAAAGATTATGAATGCAGTTTAAGCTATATTTTTGTGTTTTCTGTGCAGTAATATGAGAAACTATATGAATCTAAGCTATATGAATGAAATCAAGATTGAATGCAGATTTAGTCTAAGAATGCTATGAATGAATATAAAAACTATGATATGAAACTATGCAAAAGTTAATGATCAACTATGAAAGATCTCACAAATCACCTGTCACAAATGCTTAATCCTTCAATCGCCAATTCGCCAAAGTAATTGTGCAAATTTGAGTGTTGATAAAAATGAAGAGCTGAGCCTTGGTTTTATAGAAATCCAGGGCTTTGAGGATGCAAGAGAAAAGCCATAAATCACTCTTGATAAACTCAGGTTGATTTTTGAGTTATCAGGAAATCAGAGATAATTAACTCACAAAAATCATGCAAAAGCAGTGTTTAACTCAAAATAGAGTTTAGATCAAATTTCAATTCATCATCAGATGTTGAGTTTCAATTTTAAAATTGATTGTAATTTCTAGTTGTCTGCTTTTTTGATTGTGCATGATTTAATTATAAATTAATTAAAAATAAAGTGATTTATTCTCAACTTAACTGATTTTTGAAATTAAAACAATTGATTTATGGGTTAATCAATTATTAAATCAAACTTTATTCAAAAACTAAATTATTAAATATTGACAATTGACTTTAATTAATTAAATAGGAATTTAATTAATCAGTCATAAGATTTTTGATTTATTGTCAAAATTAAATAATATAATTTAGGAATAAATATAAATAAATGTAATTAAACAATTAAGTGGTAGTATTAAATTAATTAATTAAATATTTATCATATTCAACTTATCAAACTTTAGGATAAATAGGATTTATCACCAAATAATTATTAAATTAAGAATAATTAGGATAAATAGGAATATTTTCCGATGTAGAATTTAAGATAAAATCAATTAGAATTTGATAATGTGCAAATGTGCCTTAGGTTAGGACTTTGATGTCAATTTCATTTGAATTGAAGTTGTAGGAGGTTAATGAACCTATAGCCCATTTTTGGGGTATTACATTTTGCCCCTCTTTGAATCACTATGCAAAGCGTAGTGGTTCAAAGAATAGTTTGTGTATGATATAGATGTTGAGATTGATTTGAAAGATGAACAAATTCTGAGATAGAAACTAATTGAAAGATTGGAAAAAGATGCCGACCCAGGCCCAGAATGACCAGGAATCAAGATGATGCTAGCTATATCAGCAATGAACTAGTGATTATGAAAAAGTGCCAAAATGCCTAATTTTGAACCTTATGATTGTGAGGAAGTGAGTGACCGATTCCAGACCTCAATGTCCTTGTATGAATCATATTGGTATCACATCCTAAACCCATCAGTTACGAAGAACCAAGGAAATAACACTAATGAACTAATGGTTACGAAAAGCTAATACAGTTTACAAGATAGATTAGGATACCAAATTGATATGGATCTTGATGAATCTGATATGCCTCAAGCGATGATAGATTTTCCCCAAGAGATAAGGACTTTTGATGAGTCAACAACTAGACGTGGTTGTTGTCTTGATTACTAAGGAAAGATTTGATTACAGATTTAGATTGACAGACTTTGAATGATGTGTAATACCATGCCCCCTTTGGGATTAAAATTGAAATCTGACAAGAAAAGTCAGTGTTATAGTTTAGAAGCTTGTTAATTGATTTGAGAAGTGGTTGTACATGTTTGAGAATGTGTTCTGCATCGTTTGCAGGTCCAGAAGACCAAGTTTGACTAGGTTAAACCATGAGTTGACCATAGTTGACCAAGTTGAAATTTTGATAGTTTGATGTAAGATAATTAGTTAAGTTGAATTCTAGATTTTTGTGATGATTGAAGATTGATTATGCAAGTAGTTAATAATATGAATGATCTTAGATTTTAATTTTGATCCCGAAAAAGGATTCTACTTGTTGTTTCATTGGAGGAACCTTCATACAATGCTCAGTCCTTGTGTCATGTTTAGCATTTTTGGATTTGAAGAATCATTTAAGTGTTCAAGCAATTTGTGAGATCATGCAAAGTGCAAAATGAAATGCAGAATGAAATGCAAACCTAAGACCTAGGACCTAGTCACTGATCATGTGTCAGTCATTTGTCATCATTGAGTTTTTAGGTAACCAGATAAATCAATACTATGTCCACTAGTTATGAAACCATAGACATATGAATATCAATTTGTATGCGCAAGAATCAATACAACACCCACTAGTTAGGCAACCATGGACATATGAATATTGATTTTATTTTTGGAATGTTGGATTAGATACAAGCACCAAGGCACAAATGCCAGGATGACCTGAATATCATGTGCATTTTGATATAGCAATTTGTATAAGCATCAAAACATAAATGTCGTGATGACCTGAATATGCCTTGCATTAAAACACATCAAACAATCAAGAGATCCTTCTAAATCCAGTGTGAATTAACCATAGTGACCCTTTATCCTTCACATCCTTAGGCAAGATCGTGTTTCACAATAGGAGAAAGAAATCACTCCAAAAAGACAATAGTTAGATCAAACTTCCTTGAATTTTCCGGGTATCAATGGTCGAGGAACTCATGGCCATCCAATTCGAGATAGAGGCTCTTACAAACGGACACCATTTCAATCCAGAATTTCCAAAGTTGTTAGATTTTCACATACAAGCAGAAAACAAGGAAAAGATTATTCCCCCAGTCCTCACTCTCTAAATCCTATAAAGGATATCATCGAAGAGCTCGAAGGTGTAATACCCCAAAAATGGGCTATAAGTTCATTAACCTCCTACATCGACAAATCGAATAAAATCGACATCAAAGTCCTAATCTAAGGCACATCTAAACATCATCAAATCTAATTGATTATCTTAAATTTTGCATCGGGGAATATTCCTAGTAATATTCCTAATTATCTTAATTATCTTTAATTTTATGATTATTTGGCGATAAATCACATTTATCCTAAGTTTGATTAATTGAATATTTTCATATTTAATTAATTAGATTTAATATTTGCCACTTAATTATGTAATTAAATTTAATTCTATCTATTATTAATTGTATTATTTAATTTTGACAATAAATCAAAATTCCTATCTTTAATTGATTAAATTCTTATTTAATTAATTAAAGCATGTTGTCATTATTTAATAATATAATTTTTAATAAAAGTTTGATAAAATAGTTAATTAACCCATAAATTAATTATTTATTTTCAAAAATCAGTTAAGTTGGAAATAAATCACTTTATTATTAAATTAATTCATAAATAAAACATGCACAATCATAAAAGCAGACAACTATCAATTATCAATTAAAGCTAAACTCTATTTTGAGTTAAAACTTAGCTTTTGCATGTTTTTGTGAGTTAATTATCTTTTATTTAAAAATAACTCAAAAATCAAGTTGAGTTATTTGAGTGATTTATGGCTTTTTCCCATGCACCTCCAAAGCCCTGGATTTCTATAAATTAAAGGCTTCAGCTCTTCACAAATCATCTCATATTTTGCACAATCACACTGGAGAATTGGAATTGAAGAATCAAAGCTCTAGCGAATCGACATTTTTGTGAGATCAATCTTATTTTTGCATTCATATTTCATATCATTGTTAGATTAGCATAGCATATCAGTTTTCAATAGCATTCATATCATATCAGTTTTTATCATTCTTATTGCATAGAAAATATCAAAAATATAGATTAATTGCATTTATTCCATATCTAGAATTGCATTCAAATCCTTCATTTAGGTGTCGTCTAGGTCACTGATCTCGATAATAATCTGAGAACATTAATCTCGCACCTATTAGAAGGCAGTAAATCGCTTGGTTAGATAGCTTTCAATTTTGCACGATTTTGATTATCACTAACCTCTAATGTTTTACTGAGTGTTGTGTCTATAGATCAGGTACAATTTTCACACACACAGAAGGGACACAATCTGCAAAAATCTCAATGCGACTCAGTAAGCATACAAAGAGATAAAAGCATGTAAAAAGCATAGATTGTTTTCAGTTTTGTGTTGATGTTTGATTGCATTGTTGTAGATGCAAAATCCTTTCTAGAGAGGAGACTGAATGACTAACTTGGATAAAGCTTCAAAGGACTCTGACTAGATATGAATCATCTAAGATGTCCTAGAGACCATAGGATATGACATTGATTTCCCCCAAGTTTGAACATTGATAGGATACATACATTTGAGCTTATTGGTGTACAGACCAACTTATTGAAAATAGGAATGCAAAAACAAACCGGGAAATGTGTACAAACTAAAGCAAGACTGAAAGCTAGGAAAGACCAAGATTGCACTGATAGATGGAGCATTTTGAACAAGTGGTGCCCGTTTGCCAAGTTTTCACCATCTTGGTAGAGATTCTATTTTTGCTACCAAGGCGCCTGTTTCTAGGTTTTCACCAAGGCACTTTTTCTTTTTCTCATTTTTTTGTATTTTTCATTTTTCCAATTTTTTTTGTACTTTTGATATTTTTCCATTTTTTTGTGAATCATCAAGGTTCCCATTGCTAGGTTTTCACCAAGATGTTCATTTTTAAAGATTTTAAAGATTTTTTTCAAGACATTTTACCATAGACTGAATGCCTTAGGTGTAGAATTTCTTCAGATGGAGAATGTTGATTGGTTCTCGGAGCTATTCTCCTTCAGTCATTGAGAGTTAATAGGCACCAAAGCCAAAATTAGAAGTGATAACAAAGGGTCCCAACCAGTTGGGTTTAAACTTCCCCTTGTGTTCTCGATGTGATTGATTTTTAGGATTCTCTCTCAAGAATAGATCACCAACCTAAAATTCTCTGTGTCTGACTTTCTTGTTGTAGCCTCTAGACATTCTCTTCTGATATACTCTGAGATGATCATATGCTTCTTGTCTATGCTCATCTAGTAGTTCAAGTTCTTGCAACCTAGACACTTTGTAGTCATCATCAGTTACTAGACCATGCATTCTGATTCTTAGTGATGGGATTTCAACCTCAATAGGTAGTACCACTTCAGATCCATAAACTAAAGTGAATGGTGTAGCCCCAGTGGGTGTTCTGATACTTGTTATGTAGGCCCAGAGAGCTAGATTGATCATGAGATGCTAGTCTCTTCCTATTTTATTAACTGTACGGTGCAATATTTTCAATAGATTCTTGTTTGAAGCCTCTACTTGTCCATTCCCTTGAGGATAATAGATAGATGACCAATGTTGTGTTATCTTGAATTTGGCACATAGATCATCTAAGTTTTTGTTCTTAAATTGTCCACCATTATTTGTGACTATAGAATGTGGAATACCATACCAGCATATGATGTAGTTCAAGATGAACATAGATATTTTTTTTCTAGTTGCTTGAGTCAAAGGGACTGCTTCTACCCATTTTGTAAAATAATTTGTAGCTGTGATTATTTGGGTATGTCCATTAGAAGAATGAGGATGTATGGCTCCTATAAGATAAATGCCCATTGGTGAAAAGACCATTGTGTAGTAAAGGAAATTAGATCTCTCCCTGGAGCATGAATTAAGTTTCCATGCACTTGGCACTTTTGACAGTTCTTAGCAAACTTGATAGACTCTTTCTCCATTTCTGGCCAATAGTACCCAGCCCTAATAAGTTTTCGGGCTAGTGTTAAACCATTCGAGTGTGACCCACAAATACCATCATGGACTTCCTCTAACACATGTTGAGACTCTTCCCATTCTAAACATCTAAGTAGCGTACCATCTAGACCTCATTTGTACAGATCATGACCAATGATGACATATTGGGAGGCATTATGGATAAGGTATCTCTTTTCATGACAGTTAAAGGTATCGAGAATGATTTGGTCTTTGAGATAGGAGAATAGGTTTTTATATTGGGATGAATCATGATGCACAACAGTGTAGATCATACGAGTATTAGGGGAGTCATATGCAGGATAAGATAGTGCTTCCACTAGGAACTCATAGCGTAGCTCATGTTCAGGCTGTTGTAATAAAGTAGATAATGTTTCCATTACATCGACAACCTTATTCTTTGTTCTAGGTATTTGCTCAAATGTTATAGATATGCAATATTTCTTTAGATCATCTACCATTCTCTTGTATGGAATCAGCTTTTCATCTTTCATTTGGTACACATCATTGACTTGATGGATAACAAGTTGTGAGTCCCCATGAATGTGTAATTCAATCACTATCCACTCAATTGCTATTTTCATACCATTTAAAAGGGCTTCATATTCAACAATATTATTTGTACAAGGAAATTTGATTCTGAATGCTTTAGGAATGGAGTATCCTTGAGTAGTGATAAACAAAATGCCTGCTCCAAATCCATTCTGTGTATAGGAGCCATCAAAGAACAATTGCCATTCTCTAGAAGAAATATTCATGATAGAGGAATCTGGAAATTCCATTTGCATTGGTGTGTCATCAAACAAAGGTGCATCTACTAATTGATCAACAATAACTTGGCCTTTAATAGCTTTTCTTTCAACATATTCAATGTCAAATTCACTTAAGAGCATGACCCATTCGGCTAATCTACCCGTGAGGGAAGCTTTGCTTAATAGGTACTTTAGTGGATCAATCTTAGCTACTAAATGTGTGGTATGAGCCAACATATAATGTCTCAGTTTCTATGATGCAAAGATCATAGCCAGACAAGCCTTTTCAATCATAGATTAGTTCTTTTCATATGCCACCAATGTTCTACAGATATAGTATATAGCTCTTTCATTCTTGTTCTCATCATGTTGTGCAAGCAATGCCCCCAGTGATGTATCTATTGCAGAGACATATAAGATCAAAGGCTTCCCTTGAATAGGAGGCATCAACATAGGAGGATTTGATAGATATTTCTTGATATGATTAAAATTCTTTTCACATTCTTCATTCCATGCAAAAGTCACACCTTTATGTAAAGTTTTTGTAAGAGGTTGCGAGATATCTGCTAGCTGTGATATGAAATGCCTGATAGATTGTACTCTCCCTTGCAATGTCCTCATTTTACTGATATTCTTAGGAGGTTGCATCTCCATTATAGCCTTTACTTTAGCTGGATCAACTTCAATGCCCTTTTTCGAAACTATGTATCCTAAGAGCTTTCCAGAAGTGACACCAAAAGCACACTTCTTAGGATTTAGTCTGAGACTAAATTTTTCCATTCTATCTAGTATCTTGCTCAAGTCATTTAGATGTTTAGCTCAAATCATAGATTTTGCTAAGGTATCATCAACATAATCCTCATAGTCCTATGCATCATGTTATGAAAAATAGAAGTCATAGCTCTCTGATATGTAGCACCAATATTTTTAAGCCCAAATGGCATGACATTCCAACAGAAGGTACCCCATTCACATGTGAAAGCAGTTTTCTCTTGATCTTCTGGAGTAATTTTTATTTGATTATATCTAGAAAAACCATCCATTAAAGAATAAATCTCAAAACCTGTACTCATGTCCACTATCATATCAATGTTAGGTAGTGGAAAATCATCCTTAGGGCATGCCTTGTTTACATCTCTAAAATCTGTGCATACTCTTATTGATTTGTCTTTTGAAATAGGTACAATATTAGAGATCCATTCTGCATAATCAATAACTTGGATAAATCCGGCTTTTAGGAGCTTCTCTAATTTAGCTTTTACCAAGATTACAACATGTGGATGCATCTTTCTTAATTTTTTCTTAATAGGTTTAACATTTGGAGCTATAGATAAATGGCGCATAATAAGATCAGGATCCAACCCTGGCATATTTGAGTATTTCCATGCAAAGTTGATCTTCTTTTCTTTTAAGAATGTTGTAAATTTTTTCTTCTCTTCTTCTGATAAAGATTGTGCTACATGGATCAACTATGGTTCCTCTGCTGTTCCCAAGTTGATAGATTGAGTGGGCTCAATTAGAACTAGAGATCTGTCCTATAAATGACTCAGAAGGACATCAAATATCTCATCCTTAGGCACCTCAGAGAGGTTTTCACCTTCGGATACGTCTTTTATTTTTACTTTTGTAGGCTTTGAGACTGCCACAAAGTGGTTTTCACCCTCAGAACTCCTTTTATTTTTATTTTTATTCTTATTCTTTTAACTAAGATATTTGATGTCTAACTTCGTCATGCTGACACTCAATTCACTGATGGAATTCCTCATAGGCTTGACTACATTGAGGTAACCAGCAAGGGCATAATAATTAGGAAAGGTATAAATACCTTGGTGTAGGTTCGTGGATGTTAGGTTAAGAAGGTTAGGGTGTTGGATAGTCAAAGTGGTGAAAGATTGGGAAAGAGTGTTTATGGATATGGATCTGTCATCATTGGTCCTAACCTAATGCTCAAGTTCAAAGGTGATATTACAACTTAAGACATTCAATTCATGAATAGGCTCAATGTCATTGTGGAATTCCACTTCAGCCATCGATGGATTAAACTTGATAAGTTCATCATTTCACTCTAGACTTATGTTGGGTTTAGGTGCATATTGGTGAATAACATCAACATGTTTTTCTATAATAAGTTCATCTAGTTCTGGAATGACTCCCCATTCATAGTCATTTGATTCATCTTCTATTTCTTCATCTAGACCTCTAGGAAATCTAAGAACATGAGTAAATTCAAGACGAATACCCCAAAAAGGGTTACCCTTAGATTCTGATTTGAATTCATACTCATGGGAATCTATCTCAGAATAACTACCACCTTCCTCTTTGTCTATTTGATTTTCTTCGAGATTAGCTGGTTCTTGTGTTGCAACTATCTCTTGCTCTATAGTAGGTTCTTGTGTTTCTACTACATTAATTATTTTTATTGGATCATCTTCAGCTTCAAGGAGGTCTTTGATTTCTTTAGGAAAATGCTCATAAGGAATGAGCTCATTAGTGGTGTATGAATCATCACTATCAGATTGTTCAGTTATTTCTCTCTTTAGTTGATTCGCTACAGAGGGCTCAATCTATTCTAATACATGTGGGGAGTTCTTGTTAAGACAGAAAGGCTTCTTCATGTATCCTAGACTTGTTGTATTCTTGTTTGCTCGGCCCTGATGATCAAGAGGTGATAGAAGACACTTACCCTATAGTCCTAGAGGTCCTTCTCCTTTATATCCCATTTTTGTGATCAATTTGTCCCCTAGGCCATATGACTTAGAAGGGCTCTTAGGAGTCTTAGCATCACATTTTTGAACAACTTTAGGTTCAGATTCATCTTTATATAGCCATGTAAGCACAGCTTCATCTTCTTCAAACTCTTGTTTAGATACTTGTTCTGCCACAAATTTTCCTTTATATGCTGCAAGAGGTTCTTTAGACTCTAGTTTGGATTGTTTCAGAGTTTTCCCATAAGACTTAGGCGAGATAGGGAGAGATGTCAAAGATAAGACTGGCTCTATAGTATATTCTCCCATACCATTTTCTTTTATTTTAACCTCTTTAGCAATGTCTTCCATCTGGGATGTTGAAGCAACGTCTAGTTGCTTAGTGGAAGATTCCCTATTATTAGGAACAAGTTTATCAACACTTTCTTTCAATGTATTGCAAGTTGTATATAGATCAGCTGGAATCATCACTTCTACCCCTTAATAAGGAAATTTCAAACACTGATGGTATGTAGAAGGAATAGCTTTCATCTCATGTATCCAAGGTCTCCCTAGAAGGATGTTGTAAGCCAAAGGTAGATCAAGAACTTAACATATAGTATCTCTGATGATAGGACCTGCTCTGATAGGTAGGACAATTGTTCCCTTTGAAGATATTTCTTGCTCATCATATGCTTTGATAGTTATCTTCTTTCTAGGATCAATGGCCATTTCTGAAAATCCCAAATGTGTAATCAAGTTGAAGGAACAAATGTTTTGACTAGCGCCCCCATCTATCAACACACGTTTGACACGATGGTTTTGGATCAAGACTTCAATATGTAAGGGCTGGTTATGTGGGTGACTCAAGGAGTTATCATCTTCGCGGAGATGTAAGATGACCAACCATAGACTAGAATCTATCTAAATCAAGGTCGTCAGGAACATTGGATCCGAGCAGAGCTTTATCTAGAATGGCTCTATGAGGTGGGGATACTTGAAGCAACTCAAACATTGAGATCTTAGCATTTGTGTGCTGGAGTTGTTGAATAATATTGTATGAAGATTTAGATGTAGCCTTTTGTTTAGAAGCAGATGAAAGATTGAAAGGCACCTTAGGGACATCAGATGAATCTGGTATTTGTCCTTGTAGGTGTGCCTAAGCTTGTGATCAAGTAACTACATTAGCCGATTGATTTTCTCTATCTCTTCTTACAATTGTGATGACATTGCAATGCTCAGATAGACATGGTTCAACCATATTGATGACAAAATTGTTTCTGGAGTATGCATAATTGACCTTAGCACCCATATTAGGCTGAGAAGAAGAATCTTCTTTACCATGTTTAGGAAATGGTTCTATGAATTTTGTATGATCATTATTGCTCTTATGATTGTCAATAATGATATCTCCATTATCAATTTTTCCTCGTATGATGTGCTTCAAGTGAACGCAGTTATTAGTCTTATTTATTGCATTGGAATTCACAAAAATCATTCTCTCTCCACCATTTTGATTTAGGTTTAGGATCAAAGACTTTCATCTCAAGCAAGTAGATGATTTTTTTTGCCAATAGAGTTTTCATGGCAGATTCTAAGGATTCTCCAAGAGGAGTGAATTTGTGATTAGAATCTGTAGCCCAAGGTTTGTAATTAGATGACTTTTTGTTGGACTCGGTTGCTTTAGCTTCAGAAGATTTGATGGCTTGGGTACCAACAGTGAGATTGAAAGTAGGTGCCTTAGATGGTGCATGGATATTATCAACAACGCCATCTATGACAATGCCTTTATTCTTGTTCTAGTTTTTGTTCTTGTCCTTAGAACTAGATCCAGATTCATACTTGTCCTTTTGAAGTGTGATGTCTCCTTTTTTCACAAGTACTTTCTCAATTTTGATCGCATTATCTACCATCTTGTCAAAAGATATATGATTTTGCATTTGTAAAGGGTAGTTGATTTCAGGAACAAGATTGTTGATGAAGATTTCTAGCTTCTCAGTTTCTGGAATGGGTCTAGCATATAGAGAAAATTTATTTCTCCACCTCTTGAGAAATGTGAGGAATGGTTCTCCTGGATATTGTTTCAGATTGCAGATGTTGATCATGGTGACCACATGTTGAATATTGTAGGAGTATTGTTGATAGAATAGTCTGATTAACTCCTCAAAAGTTTTGATAGTAGGAGGCATTCTAGAGAACCAATGAATGGCTGCTCCACCTAGAGATCGAGGGAAAAGACGCATTAAGTAGGTTGGTTCATACATAAACTCCATAGATTGAGTAAAAAATTCTCTAACATGATCTTGAGGATCATATTTTCCATCATACTTATCATATTTAAGCATCTCCACTCTTTTAGGGAATGGCAGCATGTACAAGTCTTTATAAAATGGAAAAGGACATAGAGCTTCCATGGAGAACTCCTTAGGTTCCTTTTCTTTTTCAAGTTTGTTAAGTTTGACTTGCATGGCATGCATTTGTTTCATCATAGCCATGATGGGAGTTTCTTCCTCATGCTTTATGATATTTTCAACATTAAAGTTTGCAGGAAGTTTAGCTCCTTGATGAGCTAACTCTAGAAAGTATGCTTCTCCATCTTCTTTCAAGAAATGTTTCATCATCCTTTTGAAGTTATCATCATATTGATATTGGGCAACTTCAAAAGGTGTAGGCTCTTGATCCATACCTTGTTGAGATTGATGTCCTTGGGACCCATGATGTGTCCCTCCATGAGACATGTTAGGATTTTTAGGGTTCCCTAGATTAGATTGAGTTGGAGTTTGTTGATTACCTCCATGAGTTGATGGAGGGGGTATGTAACCAGTTTTCAATCAAAAATTACCAAGACTGTCATCTTCGTAAAGACCAAAATTGTAGAGTTGTTCAAGAGTTGTAGCCTAGAGAGAATTCAGAGGTATTGTATGGGATACCTCTCTAGATTTATTGTGTGACGAACCTCTAGTTTCCACCATTAACCTTGGGTGAAGCAAAAAAATAAGATGAAGACAACTGAAGAATGAATTGACTCAAGAAGATTGAATGACGCAACCTTGTCAAGATTGAAATGATTAAAGATTAGATCATAAATAAATGAAGGATATTGTACTATAGTAGTGTGGCTAGATACTCAACAAATGATGGGCATGAGCTCACAACACTTAGCCATTTAGTAAAAAGATCAAATTTGAAGGTAACGTTGACAAGGTTTTGACAAAAGATGAAAAAAACTCAAATCGATAAATTAGAAGGAAAAATCAAACTCAAAGGCTCACTTGAGGAAAATGAATGAATTTGTTCTAGTTTTTGCTCTATCCCTAACATAGTGATTTGTTCAATAGGTTCTAGAAATGGTCTATAAAAACTGGGTCTTGGACAATTTTGACAACTTTCTGGTAATGAAATTTCTCAAATGACTGTCTGTAGGATCATACGACAGTGGGTATGCTATCAAATGATAGATGACAAACTCATACAATAATTGCGAATCTCACACGACAATTGATAGCAGGATTTTGACTTTTTTCTTTTGACTGGTGGCAAAACTTGTACAACACTATACAAGCTATCATACGACAATATAGGGGTTCTGAAATGATAATAGCCAAAAATCGTATGACTTTTTGACCTGATGGGATGAATTTTGACTCCATAAAGGATTTTTTTAACTTTAGATTTTGCAAATTTTTGGTTTTCAATTTTAGATTGTTCACTAGTTTTTCTGTCCAAGTTTGAAGATTATTCTAAGATCATTCATTTTTTAGTAACCAAATAGATAAACAAGCACACAAAATAGAAAGCAAGTGATTCCAAGCACGTCTAAAAACAATGAACAGGGGACAAAGCAACCCTGTGCATGAACAATCAAGTGACTGAATGTACTAAATCCTTAGGAGTGCTAATTGTGTATGTTCCAAAAAAATTTCAATAATGCACATATTCCTAGAAAAATGAAAATTTGGCCTCACTAGGGTTTGTAGTAATGGTTTGACTCTGCAACTTTTGTGATCTCAAGAGGGTAAACTCCAATCCAGGTGCACTGGGGTTTTGACACAGCCTGAGAAATTAATCAATCAGGAGCTACTAGGGAGATCTGATAGCCCAACAAGAGACCACACCTATGAAGATTTCTTCCACAAGGATGTTTATATAGCGGTCATTGCTACCACGATGAAAATGGCTATTACCGCTTGAGGTTCTGTCCACATGGTTGACCCAATTAAGGGAATGTCCACTATGGTTAACCCTCTCTAAAGGTGACTCACAAAAGATACCACATGGAGACTGGTTCCAGATTCAAGGATCTGAGTTTCTGATACTACCCAAAAAGGGAGTAGAGCATAGTCCTCTAGCCTTTTCACTTTTAACCAAAACAAAGCAGATAGATTAATTCAACATGCTAAGACCAAGATTATCTCACAAAGATCTATGATGTCAACCGCTTATGATCTATCAACCCCTCCAGAGAGAGAATGTATCAATCAAAAGTTGAAGACACACAAATCTAGTAGAACATGAGACTCTCTCAGTAACCTCCCTACCTACAAGGGGATCCATTTTCAAGAAGAGCTTCGCATGCATGAACAAGCGGAAGAAGTCGACTCTCTCAAGATCATCCACAAATAGTGTTCATAGGGCCTATTTACTATGTGTAACAGATATGTAGAAAGCAAATCTATGTTCGTTTTATAGCCCAAAATGAAGTCTGTGATATGAAAGCAAGAAAATCACACAAGCCTAATGCGTGAGAGTTCATTTTAATCCAAATCAAAATGTTATCAGTTTGAGAAGAATACTTGAATTCCTCACAATGCGCTTAGTAGATTTTTACCTATTTTAGCAATTTAGTTGCGCTTTTCCAATCAGATTTAGCAAGTATCAATAAAAAATGGAAGATTTCAATTGTTAGGGTTAGCTGTTAGTCCAAATCTGAAGATAAAATCTGGAAAACTGCCGAAGATGCTGAAACGACAATTGAATTCTGAAGTGAAAACTTGTACACCAATGGGTTACCTCCTAGACGATAGTCTGGAAACTCGTACGACTGTGGGTGTCTTCTCATACGACAATCAAGCTTCCAAATGATAGTGTGTACTTTTTGATACAAGCCTTGAAATCTAAACCTATCATACAACAGTGGGTACCTCCTGGAATGACTTTCTGACAAAAGTCGTATGAAAAATGTACGGACAGAAAATAAAAATTATAGTTTTTAATCAGAAAATGACAACAAATTGATAGAAATTGATAGAAATGGAATGGAAACCTATTTCAAGGCCCCATGGTGGGTGCCAAAAATGTGTGTGTGAATTTTGTACCTAGCTGTAGACACAACACTTTAGTAAAACATTAGAGGTTAGCAAAAACCAAAATCTGCAATGAAATGAAAACTAAACTAACCAAGTGATTTACTGCCTTCTAGTAGATGTGAGTATGATACTCTCAGATAAGACCGAGACCAATGACAATGCAACACCTAAATGAAGGATTTGAATGCAAAATATGAAAGATTATGAATGCAGATTAAGCTATATTTTTGTGTTTTCTGTGCAGTAATATGAGAAACTATATGAATCTAAGCTATATGAATGAAATCAAGATTGAATGCAGATTTAGTCTAAGAATGCTATGAATGAATATAAAAACTGTGATATGAAACTATGCAAAAGTTAATGATCAACTATGAAAGATCTCACAAATCACCTATCGCAAATGCTTAATCCTTCAATCACCAATTTGCCAGAGTAATTGTGCAAATTCGAGTGTTGATAAAAATGAAAAGTTGAGCCTTGGTATTATAGAAATCCAGGGCTTTGAGGGTGCAAGAGAAAAGCCATAAATCACTCTTGATAAACTGAGGTTGATTTTTGAGTTATCAGGAAATTAGAGATAATTAGCTCACAAAAATCATGCAAAAGTAATGTTTAACTCAAAATAGAGTTTAGATCAAATTTCAACTCATCATCAAATGTTGAGTTTCAATTTTAAAATTGATTGTTAATTTCTAGTTGTCTGCTTTTCTGATTGTGCATGATTTAATTATAAATTAATTAAAAATAAAGTGATTTATTCTCAACTTAACTAATTTTTGAAATTAAAATAATTGATTTATGGGTTAATCAATTATTAATTCAAACTTTATTCAAAAACTATATTATTAAATATTGACAATTGACTTTAATTAATTAAATAGGAATTTAATCAATCAGTCATAAGATTTTTGATTTATTGTCAAAATTAAATAATATAATTTAGGAATAAATATAATTAAATATAATTAAATAATTAAGTGGCAATATTAAATTAATTAATTAAATATTCATCATATTCAATTAATCAAACTTTAGGATAAATAGGATTTATCACCAAATAATTATTAAATTAAGAATAATTAGTATAAATAGGAATATTGCTAGGAATATTCCCCGATGCAGAATTTAAGATAAAATCAATTAGAATTCGATAACGTGCAAATGTGCCTTAGGTTAGGACTTTGATGTCGATTTCATTTGAATTGAAGATGTAGGAGGTTAATGAACCTATAGCCCATTTTTGGGGAATTACAAGAGGAACTCCCCGTCAACTAAACGATATCTCAAATTTGTGTCCCACGTGTCCCCTTCATAAGGAGATAGTCCTATTAATATTATCCCTGTAAATGCCCATAATCCTTTCCAAAACAAATGGATAATCAAAGGTCGTGTCACCACAAAAAGTAAAATGCATCATTATAATAGAAATGATCCATAAGGTCAAGTCTTCAGCATTGATATTATTGATGTTCGTGGTACAAAAGTTAGGGTAAATTGTTTTAATGATATACTGGAGTTGCATTGCAATAGAGTTGAGGTGGGGGCCTCCTATTATATTTCAAAAGGTTCCATAAAGGAGGCCAACACAAAGTACAATTAATTGAATAGCCATTTAGAGATTATATTGGATGAAACCTCGCTATTAAAGTGTTCTAATAATGTTGTTTCTAATATACCCAAACCTTCATAGTTTGTACCTCTTAGTCAGGTGATAAATTTGAACAACAATGCCTTGGTGGATGTCATTGGTGTTCTCGTGGGTGTTTTAGAAATGTCAATAATACGCAAGAAAGACAACAATGAAGTAAAACATAAAATTGTGAAAATCAATGATATTCAAATATTTATATTCATGTCAATTTGTGGGGACTGTTATGGGAAATAATAAATATTGAATTGGAAAAAATATTTTCCTTAAAAATATTTTTTGTTCTTGGTTTTAGGAATACACGTGTTGGTTACTATAACGAAAAATTAATTAATACAACTACAACAACAATGATGAATATTAGTCATGCCATTCCTGAGGTAGAACCTCTAAAATCAAGAGGAGAACTTCCTACTGGAATATTGTCAGTGTCGCCATCCTCTACGCAATTAAACACAATATTTAGTAGAATGACAATTGTATTTTTCATTGAGCACACTAGTGTGAAACTATAAATAATTTAGGCTGCCATCAAAGCTTGCATTAAATTCATAGAATCTAACTTTTCTTATCCAACTTGACCTTTGCAGTTCAATGGCACACAATGCAAAAATAAAGTGAATAAATAGGTGATAATCTCTAGTTTTGTTCAAGATGCCAAGCATCCATAACAAAATGAAACTATACATATTTATTACAAATAAAACTTAAAGACCACACCGGTTCTCTTTGGGTGGTTTCTTTTGATGAGGCTAAGACATGCTTGTTGCAAATGCCTGCAAAAGAACTTCAATTATTGGAATTAGATGATGAATCAGATAAAATCATTCATGCTATTAATTATAATTATTATGTTTTCACCCTTCTACTACAAGTCCCGAAGCATGCTTAAAACAACAATCACTAGAGCTGTCAAAGTTGAATTTAACAATGAGTCAAAGCTTCTACTTGAAGAAAGTAAACAAAAGGTTGTTGCTCCACGAAATAATTTGTTGTTGATGTTTCACTATTTCACATCCATTACAAAGATACTTATGCAACTTGTATTTACTTTCCTATTTATATGTTTTAAAGACATTGCAAAGTTGTCATTGTTTTCTATTAAAACTGAAAAAAATCCCATTGTTGTTGTAACATTATTTTAGTTTTTTATCACAACTGCACATTACGCAACTCTTTGAGACTATACAACTATTTTGCTTTTGTATTATATTGTATCCATGTATTATGAACATAACTACTCTATTGATGTCTAACAAGTTTATCACATCCTGTCAAATGGATTTCTATATATTTGTTATACATACAATGTTTGTATTTCAAATATTTTACACTGCTACATTTTGAGTATGTTGTAAGTGTTACTCCTAAATGGATTAAGTATTTTCATTAGTATTCATTTGTACATTCGGTAAACACAATAAGATAGTTCAGTTGGTTATCAATACATAGAGGTTACCGAGTACAACAATTATTGAGTACATAGGTTTATCGAGTGCCAGTAATCATCGAGACTGAGAGACAATATTTATCGAGTAATCTAGAGTTTGCATAAATTTTTAGAATGGAACATAGTTCAAGGTGAACAACTTTTTTTCGAGCAAGCAAATGGTTTACCAAGATCAAGGTGAATATTTATTGCGGATGTAATCATTCAATGAATGATGATTCCTATGTAATGATGATCTAGGTTAATCATATGAACCATTGATCTTAGGTTTTCTAAGATAATGTAAAACCCTAATTAGGTCAAATAATTTTGATATAAGTATTGTTAAGATGTCATTTTGACATGTATCATCAAGAAGTAGCCACCCTCAATGACATCTGAAGATCAGATAGGGTTTTGACAAAAGGATTTTGACAATAGCATTCAGTTTATCAGAATAGATATAAGGCTACCATGTAGTTCAAAAGGACATACTCATCACAACAAGGTGATATATTTATTATACTTAAAGGATCTGATATCAACAATTTGAGTTGGATTTCATTCAATTCATATATCACTATTAATCTCTAACAATTATAGCAGACTGAAAATCTTCTAACATAGTGGACTTAACCATCCTTAGTAAAATATCTTAAATGAGTGCACACATGTATTGTGTTGATAAAATCCTCTAACTAGATAGATCTAGTTGATCTTATTGTTACTCCTAACAAGGTAAGATCACCAAAAGTGATCAATCTTTGTAAGCCTTAACTGACAACTTTTTCTGCAGAAGTGAAGCTTTTTGGGTTCTATCCCCACCACATTTTTTACCTTCTAACAAGGTTTTATGTGATACAAAAAATACATGTGTCATGTGTATTAAAGTTTCATGTATTATTATTAATTTTCTTACATGCATTTACATTTTAGGTATGGCATTGAATGTATGGTGAATGAAAAATACACAATCAGTTATTGAAGTTCATGTTTACAAGGATTAGTTGGAAAAGTTTTAAGGGTATTGATTCACCCCTCCCCTCTCAGTACACACCTTTCTATAATTCCAACAATTGGTATCAGAGCTAGTTCTCTTGTTAAGGAATTTTAATCACTGAAGAGAAAAGATCTTAAGCATGGAAAGGTATAAGCTTGACAAGACTATTGAGAATCATAAATTGTAGTTGTAGATCTACATTGAACAATTCAAGGAAGCCAAAGAAAAACTAAGAAATTTATTGGTCAAGAGGAAGAATATGGCATTTTGGTACAATGAGTCTGATTATCATTAAGAAGAGATAGATGATCCATTTGAAGGATCTAAATCTGGTAGAATATCCGATGCATCTGAAGAAATCTTATTAGATCTATCTGAAAAGAATCATCATCTTACTAAACAAGTGAAAGCATTGTAGATTGGTCAGGAGACACAAATGGTTAGAATGATTGATGTCATAAACAATGAAAGGCAGACTAAACAATAAAGGAATCTGGCTATTGATGATAGATGACAAATGACTAATAAGCTGTAAGAAAAGGAATCCAAAATACTAAGACTTACCAAGCATCATTTTGAAATCTCCAATCAGATGGTTTTCATGAGTCAGGAAGTCAACTAAGTGAACAATGAACTTACTAGAAGATTGGAAGACATTGGTGAATTAAGAGAAGGAAATGAAAGATTTAAGAATTAAGTAAAGATTCAACAAAAGCATAATGAGATGATTAAGAAAGATGAAGAAAGTACCAAAAGCATGGATGTGTTTCTAAGTAGTGAAAGAAGACTTGACAACACTACTAGTTTAGGCTATACCGAGCAGGGAGAGTCATCAAGACAAGTTGAATAGAAGAGTACCTATACAAATCCAAGGCCAAAGAAGCTCTCATTTTATCATTTTGGAAAACCAGGCCACACATCAAAATGTTTGCAAAAGAAAAGCAAAAGGTATTCCTAACTCCACTCCTAAATTTGATGGTTATTATTACAATTGCAATAAGTATGGACATCAAGCACATGAGTGTAGATCAATGATGAATAAGTCACCGAAGAAACCTTATATGGAAAAGTATTGTTGCACTTGAAAAATGCATGGACACATATCACAAGAGTGCAAGACAAAGATGAAGCAAGTTTGGAAACCGAGAGGACAAAACAAGACCTATCAACCAAGAAGGCAAGGTAATGCATATAATTGGGATTACTAGACTTGGATTAATTGCATAGCTTGTGGTAGGTATGGACATATAGCTAATTGCATGAGAAAGTAATGGAGAGGAAAATCTTGAAATTGGACAAATTATGGAATCGTATGTTTGCACTGTCATAAGGTCAGTCATTTAAGTAAAGAATATAGAGATCGATAACCAAAATCAAGTATTAGTGCAAATGGAAACACAATTCAAGAAATCATGAGGATAAGGAATCAAATGTAGAGAAAAGCATCAAATGACAATGTTGGACCAAGCACAATATTCGATGACACCTCATCCTTTGTATTAGGTGATTTCACCACCTCCACCTAAGTAATTCAAGTAAGTATGGAAGTGAATTTCAATATTTTATATCTTACAACAATTCATTATATCTATTGTATGAATACCAAATCAACATGAATTAAGATGCACTAGGGTATTATATGTTGATAACTTGAAACAAGTTTAGTCAATTAAACTGGACCAAGAAAGAAATTCCAGTCAGTGAAAGTGTTAGAGACAACCAAGTTGCTCAGTCAACTGAGTATTGATAGTACTCACTGAGATGAGGTATCTATAGTGTTAACTAAGTGATTTGATTGTCAACCGAGTGGTAGATAACAAAGAATTTAATTCATTGATCAAGATTTTTGTCTATAAATAAGCAAGAAATAAACTCATTCGTTCACACATCGATCAAGAGCGAAGCAAAGCGATTTGAGAAAAAATTAAGCAAAGTGAATCCAAGAATTTCACAGAGATCTAAGCACATTATGAATAATTGAAGACTGAATCAAGTAAGTTTGGAACTAACTGAGTTCTCTGCATCCTATTTGTTGAAAGCCCTAATTTAGTAATCATGATGGCTTCATTCTCACAAACCATTCAAAGAGAGGAAGATAAGAATAAGAAGGTTATTTTGATCAAGAACATGACTTGCACTGAGCCCCATTACAAAATTCATCCAAAAGTTGCAGCTCAACCCAACAATAACGGCATGTTCTCCTTGATACCACCTAGGGTTCTACTTGTAAAAGATGTTAGATCATACATCCACTGCAAAATTAATGAAATCAATGACTTTGAACTCCAATCTACATATCAAGAGCTTTGCACTAATGACAAGCTAACAGATGATCACCTGAACTTAGAGGTAAAAGGGTTAACCAATGCCCTATATTTCCCAAAGGAATTCAAAACTAAATGGATATGTATCATACTGAGCCATATACATGAAGGAAAGTTATGGCTGGATGAACCAATGAAGATAACAAAGGATGTCATACATGCAGTGACAACGTATCCCATGAATGACAAAGATAAATCCCTAAGGCACCCGACAAGAACCAAGATTGAGAAGTTAACTGGAGTAGAATGGGATGGTAGAGGCTTAAGAATAAACACTATTAGCGACCCTAAAATAAGATTTGGCGCATATGTTATTGCATACAAGATTTTCCAATCAAGCAGACTAAATAGTGTTGCATGTGGAGCAGTAAACATTACTTATAAGATTTTGAAAAAGGGTTTGTAACTCGACCTAGCTGAGTTAATGATGATATAGTTAGAGGAAAACATGAGAACAATCAAATTAGCAAGATTGAAAACTTGCAAATTTGGCTCATTATTGGTATGTACATTCTTCTATTTGCAGAACTTTTTCCCATCAGTCAGTAGCGTAGAATGGGATATCAATTGACCAATTATTGTTCAAATTAGTGAATTCAATTAGAACTTAGGTAAGAAATTTGAACCTATCATGGAAGATTGCTTTGGGAAGCTCAAATAAAGAATGGAGAAAAGAACAAGGATACTAGAACAGTTGGTAGAGAAATTTAAAGATGATATTTGTTTTTTGGTGGATACCAACACCACCCTAATCAAAGTAGTAGAGCCAAGAACAGCTTGGCTACTGCCCATGGATTATGAGATAGACATTGATATAGCTACAAAATCAATAAAGGCTTTACTTGCAAAGCCCAAGGACAAGAATGCTATAAGGTTTGGAATCTTTGATGAAGCGAATTCTAGAATCAAGATGGGACTTGTAGTTGAAAAGATGGGTAGGAAAAAGGAGAAAATGATTAAAACTCTTAAGAAACAATTTGGTGTCATAGATGAAGACATTAAGAAATCGGTTGAAGAAGAAACCAAGGAACAAACACTAGTCAGTGAGAACATAGATGAAGAGGCCACCGAGTCTAAGGAACATGAACAAGAAGAGCCACCTAAGGCTAAAAAAGGCAAAGGTAAATAGGTTGATACTTCAATCAAGACCAGGACAAGGTCAGAATCTACTAGTTCACCACCTTTGAAGAAAGGTGTTGCAAAGATAACAAGGCCCACACTGAATCATACATATCAAAAGAGAAAATCAAAGGCCACCACTGAGCTCCCAGAACCAAAGCAAAGAAGAAAATTTATTAGAGGAAAGGATGATAAAGATTCAAAAGAGGACACTGAACAATTCCAAGTTGTGGTGAATAAAGGACCTCAGACCATTGATGAGATAGGAGAAAGAATAAAAACTACTAGAAAGCTTGGTAATCCTAAAATTAAAAGGTGTCCCCATTTGAGTGTTGAGGAGTAGGATAAGCTTGAGGAAGATATAATAAGCATGATGATTACTTTCAAAATAGTTCCAGTTGAGTTCACTAGCAGCATACCCAAAGAACTGTATGATAAAGTTTATACTAGATGGACTTATGTTCTTAAAATTGAGAAAAGGATGAGAGAAAGGTCACTCATTTTGGTAAGATCTAACTATTCTATTATTGAGATTGATGAAGCTTTTTAACAATATGTAAATAATTGTTTTATGAAGGCTAGAGCATTTAAGATTCTACAAGGAAAATTGCAAGAGGTAGATGATTGGAGCAGGAATATATGGACTAAACACCTCAGTACAATAGAGAAAATTAAGGAAACTACATCGGCAGTCAATACCAAGGAACCTAAAATGAGCATACAAGTAGAAGAGCCTATCAATGTTGATGATGAGACTATTCACATCTCGGATAATGAGCAGCCCGAGGAAGAAACTAATGAAGAAGAATTCATAATTTCTACTGACAATGTGACAGAAGGAATTCCAGAGATGCTAACTACTCTAGGGGTTGAAAAAATACTAATAGAAGACATAATAGAAGGTGGCCCCGATGATGAGGCTAAAGACGATGAAATGATTATCGGTGTTACCGAGAACCTTGGTGAAGAAGAAGAAGCTAAGGTAGTTCTAAGGTAGCCTGAGAAGTGGTACCAAGTCTGATCAATACAAACCTAACCTATTTGAAACATGTGTAGACATTCAAAAATTAGTCCTACTAGCATATACTAAACATATACAAAAACTATTTGTGTGATACCTCAAATAGAGCTAAAACAGGAGCACCCTGTCACCATTTGATTTGCTCTCGCTTTAGGGATGTGGGTGTTCTCTCTAAACACTTGGAGCATATCCCTAATTATGATTAGGACATATTGAGATATATTAGGGACTATGAGAACCCCATAATGGCAAAAAACTAGGTATAGAACACCCAATTTTCCCCTAGAGCCTCAAAGAGCCTAATAGAGGTAAGATGCAAGATTGATGCAAGAATGCTTAAACTAGAGTTGGTTTTATCCAAATGAAGATGATATGATGCTAAGAAATGCAATAAAAAGCAAGAAACTAAGATTAATCCAAGTTATCTAAGCTATCATGTGTGTTTAAGAAAGCTTAAAATGAACTAGATTAACAATTTATGCTAAAAAGCTTGAGATCTAGAAACAATCTAACATTATAACACTACTTAGATATGATTATGTGAATTGGTTTTTTTTCTCTTGGAAGTGAGAGCATTTATATGATTTGAGGAAGGTCTTGGGTTAGGAAGAGGAGTTAGGGTCAGAGGTAAGGTTTGGGGTAGAGTCTGAGGTAAGGTTAGGGGTATGGTAAGATTAACCTTGGTTAAGGTTTCTCACACATGTGTGATCAACACTAGGGAAGAGTGGCTAGGAGACAAGAGTGGAAGAAGAGACATGGGTCTCATTTATGAGGCTGTAAGAGCCTTAATGAGTGTGTAAGAGGCTATTAATGAGGAGGTTTGACCAAAAGTCAATGAGACTTGGATTAGGCTAAGAAGGTTAGGAAACACCATCTAGATAGGTTTAGGAAAGGTTTAGGGAAGTTTAGGAAAGATTAGGAAAGTCTAGGGAAGTCTATAAGAGTCTAGAAGATTCTAGGGTTTTGAGGGATTTAAATAAATATTTTATTTATTTAAAGGATGTTGTCAATTTATTAAATAGTTAATAAATATTGGAGGAAATGATGTTTAAATTAGATTTAAATATTTTTGGAAAGGATTCCTTAATTAAATGTTTTTAATTAAGATAGGAGGATTTAATGGCACAATAATAAATTAATTAATTAACAAATGATGATGTCATCAAGGGTTTTCAGAAAATAAACTATACTTTTATTTACCAATGGATTTTTAGGTGTCTACATTTTTCCCCTCTTTGATGTGATGCAACAAGTGGCGTGGAATGAAAGACAAGAAAATAAGATGCCCTATGCTAGAATTTAGAGGACAAGGGGTTGTGCCCCCTCGAGAAAATAATGCAAAGAGGAAACTTTGTGGAATTTTCTCGAAAAGAACACAAGCGGGAAGGAAGGGAAAAAAGAGGAGGAAGGAAGGGGGATAAATAACCAAAATTCCAAGAGCAAAGATGGATGAATGCAATATGAGATGAGATGCAGGATGAAGCTATGTGAAGGATGCAAGATGCAAGAATAATCTATATGATGCAAGATGAGGGGGATTTGGGGAGCTCCAAGTGTAAATGTGAAGAGAACAACCTAGTTTGATATAGAAACATTAGAGACCTACCAAGGATACTGGGATCACAAGGCCTTGTCACTAGTGTTGCATAGGATTGATGCAAAAAAGATGAAAGATCAAAAGATAGAAGCAGGCAGAAGAAAAAAATCAAAAGACCTTGCCCAAGATTGCCCTCATTCACAGCACACCATGATATAAAGGATCATGGTGACTTTGAGGAGAGGAATAATGAGAAGTTGTAAAAGATGAACAAGATCCAAAGGAAAAAATCCAAGACCAAAATGATAACTCCAAAAGACATCCTTTTCCAAGGAGAGAGATTGATTTGATTGATGGTGAGAAGATATGGTCTAAACATGTGGAAGGATACATCGACACAGACCTGGGTTGATTGGTGGAAGATTAGGTCAAACAGGAGGAAGGATACATCCTCAACGACCCACTAATTGATGAGGAGAATGTGTGTTGGTTGTTGGAAAGTGACGAATTAAAGAATAATTATTGTGATAAAGGATAGTCAACAAAAGATGTTGTGAAAGTAGAAGGTTGGATGGGACAAGTTATCTGATCAAATGTTGTTGTAGGATGGACAAGGATATGTACAACAAGATGGGATGATATGTACAATGGATGGGAAGATATTTACACCAAATATGTACAAAAGCTCAGGATTTGGGATAGGAAGATCTCACTATACAAGATATATACAGGAAGGATTGCACTATATAAGATATATACAAGAAGCTCAGGATTGGGGATAGGACATAAGTGTTGTATTGGATAGGCTTGAGGATAGAACACCTTGGGATTGATGGACTGGTGGTGGGGATGGGGATTGGATAAAGAGGACTGGGATTTGGGATGGGGGGATGGGAGTTTGATAGATAATGACCGGGTCCATTATGTATGGCACTTGTTTCTAGGTTTTCACCAACATACTTGTCCAAGGTGCTTGAATTACCAAGTTTTCACCATTGGACAATTAGTTTTTCTTTTCTTTTTCTTTTTTTTTTTGTATTTTTCTAGATTTTCTAATTTTTATGGATTTTCTGGAATATGTAGGACCTGGTTCAGGCATAGAACCTCTTTAGATGTATGATGTTGATTGGATCATTCAAGGGCTCACCTTTTGGTGTTGATAACTGATAGGCTCTGGAGCTAAAGTATGTTGTGACAACATAAGGACCCAACCAAGTAGGTTCAAACTTGCCTTTCTTCTCCCGATGTGCTTAGTGTGTTTGTGAAAATTGTACCTAGTTGTAGACACAACACTTCAGTAAAACATTAGAGGTTAGCAAAATTGAAATTTGTAGATAAATGAAACTAAGCTAACCAGGTGATTTACTGCCTTCTAGTAGGTGCGAGTATGATGTTCTCAAATTGAAATCAAGATCAGTGACAATGCAACACCTAAATGAAGGATTTGAATGCAAAAGAATGAAAAACTGTATGAATGCAGATTAATCCATTTTTTTGGATTTTGTATGCAATTAGATGAAAAACTTGATATGAAACTAATCTAGAATGAATTGAAATGATATGCAGATTATTCTAAGAATTATATGAATGCTATGATATAAAAACTATGAAAAGCTATGACCAACAATGAAAGGTCTCACAAATCGCCTGTCGCAAGTGCTTAATCCTTCAATAGCAAATTCGCTAGAGTAATTGTGCAAATTTGAGGGTGGTTAATTGTGAAGAGCTGAGCCTTGGTTTTATAAAAATCTAGGGCTTGAGGATGCATTGAGAAAAGCCATAAATCACTCTTGATAAACTCAAGTTGATTTTTGAGTTAACAAGAAATTAGAAACAGATCAACTCACAAAATCATGCAAATCATGCAAAAATAGCTTTTTAACTTAAATCTGAAGTTTAGATCAATTTTCAACTCAAAATAAATGTTGAGTTTCCAAAAGATAACAACTTGAATTGATTTTCTGATTTAAAGTTTAACTGCTCCTTCAAATGTGCATAGATAATTATGAATTAATTTTAAAACAAAGTGATTTATCTTCAACTTAACTGATTTTAAACTTAAAACAATTGATTTATGGGTTAATCAATTATTAAATCAAACTATTATTCAAAAACTATATTATTAAATATTGACAACTGACATTAATTAATTAAATAAGAATTTAATCAATTAGTCATGAGATTTTTTATTTATTGTCAAAATTAAATAATACAATTTAGGAATAAATAGAATTAAATCTAATTAAATAATTAAGTGGTAGAATTAAATCTGATTAATTAAATATTCAGAATATTCAATTAATCAAACTTTACGATAAATAAAATTTATCACCAAATAATCATTAAATTAAAGATAATTAGGATAAATAAGGAATATTCAAGGAATATTCTCTGATGTAGAATTAGGATAAAAACAATTAGGATAAAAACAATTAGGATAAACTAATGTGCAGATGTGCCTTAGGTTAGGACTTTGATGTCAATTTCGTTCAAATTATTGATGTAGGAGATTAATGAACCTATAGCCCATTTTTGGGGTATTACATTTTACCCCTCTTTGAATTACTGTGTGAAGCGCAACGGTTCAAAGATTAGTCTATTTTTTATGTATGGAACTGATTTGAAAGATGAACCGATTTTGAGACAGAAACTGATTGAAAGATTTGAAGATGTTAGGTCCTGATTGACCAAAGATAATGTTAACTATAGCAACAATGAACTGGTGATTACAAAAAAGTGTCAAAATGCCTGATTCTAAACCTTATGATTACGAAGAAGTGACTGACCTGATTCTAGACCTGAATGTCTAGAGGAATCATAGTGGTATCACATATGAATCCTTCAGCTATGAAGAACTAAGGAAATGATGCTAATGAACCGATGGTTACGAAAAGTTGATATAGTTTACAAGATTGATTAGGATACCAGATTGATATGGATCTCGATGAATCTGATATGCCCCAAGCGATGTGCCCCTAGCGATGAGGTCTTTTGATGAATCAACAACTAGACGTGGTTGTTGTCTTGATTACTGAGGAAAGATTTGATTTACAGACTTTATTGATGTGCAATACCATGCCCGCTTCGGGATGGAAATCAAAATCTGAGAAGAAAAGTCAACTGTGAATGGTTTATAAGCATGTTAATTGATTGAGAAATGGTTATACACATTCGAGAACACGTTCTGCATCGTTTGGAGGTCTTGGAGACCAAGTTTGACTAGGTTTGACCATGAGTTGACCATGGGTGACCAAGTTGAATTTTTGATAGTTTGATGTAAGATAATCAGTTAAGTCAAATTTTGGATTTCTGTGATGATTGAAGGTCAATTATGCAAGCAGTCGGCCGTCTTGGGTCTGAAAATTTTAAATCATGATTTTGACATAGTAAACAATCTCATATTTTGATTTTGATCCTGAAAATGGGTTTAGAACATCGAAATTAGCTAGGGGTGCAATTTTTGTGGAAAACAGAGCACTTTTGAAAATTAGGTCAAAAGCTATATAAGGGTCAAAAGGGTCATTTTCAATTCATTATTCACATTTGACTTTTGAAACCTTCATGGAGCCCTCTAAGTGAGAAAATTCCTGAGATGAAGGTACCTGTCTCTTCCCACTATTTTGAGCATAGCCAGAGACATTAGCGACCTACGCAGTATGGGCATCTGGTAAGTGGACCTCTGTGCCTCTTTGTAAATTCCATTTTTGCATGTTTTTAGCATTTTTAGAACTTTTTTCGTACATTAGAATTTTTCAATTTTTGCATGAATGGAAAATTGCATGACTGTCCACTAGGACTCGTATGACTTTTCACTTTTGTTTAGAGTGTCGTCCTAGAACCCCTAGAAACTCATATGAGAGGGACCCAAGAGTCGTACGACATTTCGTCGGGTCCCTCATATGTTGTACAGGAAGACATACATTGTTTTATAACCATGGTTTATCGTCTGAGAAGGTACTGAAACTCGTATAAGTTTTGATGCCAGACTGTATTGTCATATGGAAAACAACAAGCTAAAAACACCTTTTTAGGTCAAAAATTTAAATTGTCTGATTTCTTAGGCTGTTTCCTAAGCATTTAATGTACCTTCTGAGATAGTCAACTTTTTAATTTATGTACTTTTAGCCTATTTTTCAACCAAGTTACTGATAGCATTACCTATTTATTTGATGTGTAGGTCATCTATCCTGATGTCCATGTGTGTATATCACACCTGGTGACTCAGAGGTTATGTGTTTCACTGCCCGACCTGATGAGGGTACATCTTGCTACATGTGGCTTTGAGTATCTTATTTGGTTTCCCGAGATTAGGGTGAACCACAAACTTCTGACTGCATTGATTGAGAGGTTTCACTCAGAGACTCAGACCTTCCACCTCCCTATAGGAGAGATCACAATTACACCAGAGGATGTCTATCAGATACTCCGTATTCTTTCCACAGTCCACGCCTTGATTATGTGAGTTCGGGGAACTCTGGATTACATGCTTTTAGATGATTATTTGGAGATGATACACAAATTACTGGTTCTATTTCTTGGGAGACTCTAGTGCAGCGCTATGGCTAGACCCATAGATTAGAGTGTATTATAGCTGACATGATAGGAGGTATTATTATGTCTAACCATCAGTAGAATGGTCTCTTGATGGGCTGGGCCCCGATGGTTGCATGTTTGATGGCCACTCCGTCTGAGTTGGGTTGGGGTTAGTGTATGCTGGCTCACATGTTCTCTGAGATGCACAAGATAGTGTATTAGGAGAGCAAGTCCTTTTCTTTGGGTGCTTTAGTACTTTAGATTTGGGCCTAGGAGCATATCCCAGTGTGTAGACCAGTATGCCAGAGTCGGCACCAGCCACATGAGCTAGTGATTTATATATATTTAGGATATGTCACACAGGTGCACATGGGCCATGTTGAGTATTGGAGACATTGCCTTGATGATAGTACATTTGTGATTTTTTGTTCATATCTTCAGATAGAGGCCTGGCCTACTGGTCGAGAGCAGTTTAGTCACTTTTTCCATAGTTGAGTGCTGATTGGGTGGTCTACCATAGTGCTTGGGCATTTTATCATTACCAGAGTGTGGTGGCAGTATGGCATAATTTAGGATGCACCACAAGATCATGCAGCTTATGCACAGATAGTCAGAGAGCTTGGATTAGGATGGGGCCCTTGATTGTCTTATGCTCTTTGTACACAGGAGTATAGTGGCTATGTCGGTAGAGACTAGGACTACTGTTTAGATGTCATAGGTGCCAGAGTTATAGATGGATATATTTTTGGGCTCATCGAGCATCCTATATATAGATTTTCAGATCCCATAGAGTTGATACCTTCGATGGAGGAGGCTATGGATATGTCAAGTGCTCTGATGGGTCGAGGGCAGAGACACCAAGATGCACAAATTCTGATGCCCCAACCTACACCTCCGAGGTTGAAAGCAGTGATGACACCACCACAGAGACCATCTAGTCAGATGAGACCACCTCATCCTACTAGTTCTATAGCAGGTAGACCTACAATTTTACAAAGGAGATCTACTAGAGGGGAGAGTGGTACTTTAGGTAGTATTGGTAGTGCTGATGAGGTACTTAGTACTGAGTAGTATGTAGGTGTTGGTCTTGATCCTATACAGGGTGATACATATTTTGATATTGGTGCTAAGGTGAGACGCTGTAAGGCACAGAGAGCAGAGGCTATTGATCAACTAGCTAGAGATACAGAGATGCCCATGGCAGATGTAGATCCTGGTGTAGCACAGACTTCTCAAGAGATGATTAGGTGATTAAGATTATAGGTGAGGGACCTAAGAGTACGGAGTGCTCATTTTGAGGAATGATTCACAGAGGCTGACAGACAGTGATCAGAGCTCTGAGAGGAGAACAAGATATTACATGTAGAGGTGACACATCAAACCTCTCGAGCTGCCTACTATGTTTCTACTTATTATGTCATTGTTCCTGTTGGTCAGAGACTACCAACACACTCTCAGTATATGATAACTTAAGAGGGACCCAGGGCACCCCGAGCTGAGGCAGTGCCTGATACACCATGACCACCTCCACTAGATGCAGAGGATTAGGCAGACAGCTGATCTGTCTAGATATTCTAATTTTTTTGTCATTTTGTTCATATATACTGATCTAACTTCTGATAGCTCACATGAGCTCATTCTTTTGTACTTTGTGCCAGTAGTGCACCCTTGACTAGTTTGAGTTATATGAGATTGAGATTTTGGTTATGACTTCATTTTTACTTGTCATCTTTTGATTTATGATGATATCATATGATGTAAATGCTATGAGTAGTGTAGAATGTATGTATGGATTTATGCAATGCAATGATTTCTTTCAAATGTATGGATTTATGCAAATGTAATTGATTATGGAAAATGTATGGAAATGTATGATTGTGATTATGCACATGCAATGTTAAATGCACATGTATGTAATGCAATAGATGGAATGATCATGAAATGCAATGTAAATGCAACGATACACATGATATGTTTTGCAGGGATTGATGAAGACAAGTACTCAGTCTTCTGTCAAAAAGGATGTTCAACCTAAGATGGTGACTACTTGTGGTTCTATGAGGAAACCTTCATGTTAGATTCAGCTCTTCATGTCAAGTTTAAGTTTAGAATAAGAATCGTGTAATCATTTGAAGTGTATTTAGCAATTTGTGAGATCATGCAATCATGCAAAGTGACATACATAATGAAATGCAAACCTAAGACTTAGGACCTAGTCACTGATCATGTGTCGATTTATTTTCATCATTGAACTTTTTAGGCAACTAGATAAATTAATACAACATCCACTAGTTAGGAAATTATAGACATATGAATATTGATTTGTATGCACAAAAATCAATACAACGCCCACTGGTTATACAACCATGAACATATGAATATTAATTTCATTTTTAGAATGTCGGATTAGATATAAGCACGAATGCAAAAATGCCAAGATGACTTGAATATCATGTCCATTTTGATATAGCAATTTGTTTAAGCATCAAAACATAAACGTCATGATGACCTGAATATGCCTTGCGATACAAACACATCAAGCAGTCAAGAGATCAATCTAAATTCAGTGTGAATTACCCGTAGTGACCCTTTATCATTCACATCCTTAGGTAAGATCGTGTTTCATAGTAGGAGTAAGAACTCACTCAAAAAGACAATATTTAGATCAAACTTCCTTGAATTTTTTAGGTATCAATGGTCGAGGTACTCGTGGCCATCCAATACAAGATAGAGGCTCTTACAGATGGACAACATTTCAATCCAGAATTCCAAAGTTGTTAGATTTTCACATACAAGTAGAAGACAAAGAAAAGATTATGCCCCTAGTCATCACTCTCTAAATCCTATAAAGGACATCATCGAAGATCTCAAAAGGACACAATATGAAAAAATCTCAATGCGAATTAGTAGGCATACAAGGAGATAAAATCCTGTAAAGCATAGATTGTTTTCAATTTGTGTTACTTGATTGTGTTGTTATAGATGCAAAATCCTTTCTGGAGAGGAGATTGATTGACTGACTCAGATGTGGCTTCAAAGGACCTTGACTAGATATGACACGTCTGAGATACTGAGGACTTTAGGATATGACTTTGATTGCCCCCAAGTTTGAACATTGATAGGATATAGATGTTTGAGCTGACTGGTGTACAGACTGACTTTATCAAAAATAGAAATGCGAAAAAAACCGGGAGGTATGTACAAACTAAAGTAATACTAAAAGCTGGGAAAGACCAAGATTGCGCTGATAGATGGAACGTTTTGAAACAAGTGGCACCTGTTTGCCGAGTTTTCACCATCTTGGCAAAGATTCTATTTTTGCTACCAAGGCGCCTATTTCCAGGTTTTCACCAAGGCACTTTTTCTTTTTCTCATTTTTTTGTATTTTTCATTTTTTAAAATTTTTTTGTGATACATCAAGGTGCCTATTTGCTAGGTTTTCACTAGGATGATCATTTTTTCAGGACTTTTTCTGAATTTTATGATTTTTTCAAGACATTTTTGAATATTGAATGCCTTAGGCATAGAATTTCTCTAGATGCATAACGTTGATTGGTTCTCAGAGCTGTTCCCCTTCAATCATGGAGGTTTGATAGGCTCCAGAGCCAAAATTAGTAGTGATTACAAAGGGACCCAGCCAGTTGGGTTCAAACTTCCCCTTGCACTCCCTATGTGATTGATTTTTAGGATTCTCTCCCAAGACTAGATCGCCAATCTAAAATTCTCTATGTCTGACTTTCTTGTTGTAACCTCTAGACATTCTCTTTTGATATACTCTGAAATGATCATACGCTACTTGTCTGCACTCATCTAGTAGTTCAAGTTCTTGCAATCTAGACACTCTGTAGTCATCATCAGTTACTAAACCATGCAATCTGATTTTTAGTGATGGAATTTCAACCTCAATAGGCAGTACCGCTTCAGACCCATAAACTAAAGTGAATGGTGTAGCCCCAGTGGGCATTCTAATAGTTTTTCTATAGGCCTAGAGAGCTGGATTGATCATGAGGTTCCAGTCTCTTCCTATTTTATTAACTGTATGGTGCAAAATTTTCAATAGATTCTTGTTTGAAGCCTTTTCTTGTCCATTCCCTTGAGGATACTAGATTGATGACCAATTTTGTGTAATCTTGAATTTAGCACATAAATCATCTAAGTCTTTGTTCTTGAATTGACCACCATTATCTGTGACTATAGAATATGGAATACCATACCGACATATGATGTAGTTCAGAATAAACATTGAAATTTGTTTATCGGTTGCTTGAGTCAAAGGGACTACTTCTACCCATTTTGTGAAATAGTATGTAGTTGTAATGATATGGGTATGTCCATTAGAAGAATGAGGATGTATGGCTTCTATAAGATCAAATGCCCATTGGTGAAAAGGCCATTGTGTAGTAAAGGGAATTAGATCTCTCCTTGGTGCATGAATTAAGTTACCATTTACTTGGCACTTTTGATAGTTCTTAGCAAAATTGATAGCCTATTTTTCCATTTCAGGCCAATAGTACCCAGCCCTAATAAGTTTTTCAGCTAGTGTTAAACCATTGGAATGTGATCCACATATACCTTTGTGGACTTCCTCTAATGCACGTTGAGACTCTTCCCGTTCTAAACATCTAAGGAGTGTGCCATCTAGACCTCATTTGTACAGATCGTTACCAATGATGACATACCATGATGCATTTATGATAAGGTATCATTTCTCATGGCAGTTGAAGGTATCATGAATGATTTGATCTTGAAGATAGGAGAATAGGTTTTTGTATTGGGATGAATCATGATCAACAACAGTGCAGATCATGCGGGTTTCAGGGGAATCATATGCAAGATAAGATAGTGCTTCCTGTACACACTAAGATGTGCACTTCTCTAAATCATTTCTTCCAAGAGAATCCATGTATTGGAAACCTTCAAAAATCAATTTAGAGCTCCCTAGGCATGGAGTGCAAGGGTGTTAAGAATGCTCTCATCTAGAGCTATTAAGCCAATAAACTTGCTAGTAAACCATGCAATGGGAGATTCAAATGAAGACAAGGGCAAGAATGCCAATATCCCCAAGAATCAAAATGGAAATGCAAATGCAATGCAACTATGCTAGAAATGGAAATGCAAGCTATGCTATGAAAAGAAATATGCAAGTATTACTTAGCCTCCTAATTAAGCTAGATGAATTAATCTAAAGCACAAAGGAAACTAAGCTAAATATGAAGCTATGAATGCTATGACAAATGAAACTAGAATGCAAGAAATGAAACTAGAATAGCATGTAGATGCAAAAGCCAAGAATGTTCCAAATCTTCAAAAGCTCCAAAGTGACCTAGAAAACCTGCAGCATAACATTAGCATAAAAAGTTGGGGATCTAGAATGAAGAATAGAGCTCTCCTTTTATAAGAAATGAGAAGGAATGGACCATGGAGATTAAGAGGCAAAAGATTTAATCAATGGTGGAGCATCAAAGAGGAGAAATCCATGTGCACAAGTATCCTCCAATGAGAAAATAAGAGTTGACTTTTGTGTCCATATGAGACAAAAAGTGTTTTTTCCCTTTTTATAAAATAAGAACAATGCTTTATTTGTGCAACTTAGGATAAGAGGAAAATTGAGGGGCTTTTTATTTATTAAAATGAGAGGAAATTCCTTTTAAATAAATAAAGATTTTAGGATAAGATGGTTAGCCCATAGAAAATAATCAAATAAATGATAGAACTAGGATTTTATCAAGAATAAGCAATTCATAATTTTAGCAAATAATGCTAGAAAGGGGCTAATAGTCTAGATGACCATTTTAGGGTGTATACATTTTCCCCTCTTTGACTAATGTGTGATTGATCTGGGAACACATTATGTCAAAGAATAGATCAGCCAAGAAGGCAATAGATAGAGATCTGACTCCAAAGACTGAAGTGCAGAGAGAGAGAAAATCCTGCATGGTCAGCCTGGTAGCGATAGTACTGAACACTTACGAAAGAGATGGATAGTATCAGGACTTGAGATGAGAACTAACATGTCAAGTGTAAAGATAGATCGATCAAAGCAAATGGAATGGTAAAGCATATTCTCTAGAGAATAGCCAATAGGATATGATGTGTCTGCCCCCTCAGGATCAAAAGTGAAATCAGGTAGAGGGAATGCAGAAGCAAGAGCAACATGATCAAATCACTAGAAATCATAATCAAAGATGACAGATGATAGAATAACCATCAAGTAGTGAAGATATGCCCCAGCGAAGATCTCAGAGAGATGAAATGAAATTTGAATGAAAGACTAGAAGGGTGAGAGAGATGAGAATGAAGAAGGAAAGAATGCCCCAGCAAAGATCGAAAGATCAGGCCTCAAAAGGTTAGCCAACTGCATGAAAGAAGGAGAAAGGTGATTTGGATGATCAAGGTGAACTCAGATTTCAGTTTCGATCCTAAAATGAAGAGAAGATGATGTGATATGAAAGACAAGAAGTGAAAGAAATGATCAGGAAGAAGTGAAAGGCGAGCGCAGTTGACTGATAGGTTCATGAAAGATGAAAGGAGAGCTCTCTCCATATGCAAGATGCAAAACTAATCTAACATGAACCTAAAAATGCAAGCTATTATGAAAAGTGGTTTACTTGCAAGGTCACAAAGCTATTAGACTCTAATATTCAACATCGAGCATTATTGGTAGTGTCACAAGATCATACAATACACACTAGTATGACTATGTGGATCTGAAGATGATCTATATCAGATAGGAATGTGGAAATTCCACCTAGGCACCAAAGACATATAAGTCAAGATGACTAGTACAGTGAGATTCCATAAGTTTGATATAGCAAGATTATGCTCACATCGAGACAGAAGAAAGTCAAGATGACTATAAGCATGCACTTATGGATAACAGTCAAGGATAATACCTTGTAGACCCCAATGTCAAGTGGAACAAGCATAAATTCTAGTGACAGTTAGGACCTACAAAATATACCCACAAGCAGAAAAAGAAATAAAATGTGTCCTTATGCCCCCAGTCTTCTAGCTTAGCATCATCAAAAACTATTAGGGAGAGAACACTCAACAAAGAAATCATCATAGATAGCACACAAAGACATAAAGTCAAGAAAATTTCAGCAAGTCAAGTGTTTAAGTGTGTGTGTGTAGGTCATAGAGTCAAACTTTGAGTATCGCATGTGCTAGTGGGAAATATCGCATCATTCTGGACTGTGGGTAGGATATCTGATAAGTGTTGAGAAACACTTGACGCTAGGGTAGTGTTGAAAAACACAGTTGGGGTGAGTGTGACTATTTTTTGGGATTTTGAATTTTTTTATTTTTTGGTATTTTTGAAATATATAAATTTTTTGAAGATACATCAAAGCACCTATTGCTAGATTTTCACTAGGATGCTCATTTTTTCAAGACATTTTATGTTTTTTAGAATTTTTTAACAATATATCATTTTTTTGGGTTTTTTCAGGATCAATAAGTATGTACAAAAGATGCCCCTAGACATAATAGGCATCAAACTCCCAAGCAAGATCACATCGTGCAGTCCCAATGTCTAGGAAGGTGGAGGACAAGAAGGATTAGCAAGCTGGTGGAAGAGATGGAAGACAAGAGAATGAAGGAGAATGAAGGAGAGAAATCCTCAATGGCAAACTCCTCAAGAGTACCCAAGATAGGGAAAAATTGTCATGTAAAGAACATTTGGACTAGCAATGAAAGGCCAGCATAGGATAAGTCACAAAAGCGTAATGCAAAAGAAGGAAAGGATGCAGTCTAAATGAGTAGACATGTCAAGAGGCTTCATAGAATCATGTTTTACTCTTTTTTATTAGATCAAGACCAAAGGGGAAAAGGATAGCAAAAGGCTAGAATGAATGGAGGAAAATAAATATGAAGGATAAACATGAATGGAATGAAAGCAAGATCATTATAAGATAGCTCACAAGATAGCCAAATGTTTGTGTATAGGTCAACATTGTCAAGATCAAAGAGAGAAGACAGAATGGATGAAATATGTAGAAGAACTACGCATGATGCCTAATTGCCAAGTTTTCATCACAGTACTTATCCAAGGTGCCACAAGGGAGTGGTTTTCACCATAGGATGAATTTATTTCTCTTTACTTTTGCTACCAAGGTGCTTGTTTCCAGATTTTCACCAAGGCACATTTTCAAATTTTTCATTTTTTTTCATTTTTTGTTTCTATTTTTCTATTTTATTTTATTATTTTATTTTTTTGGAAGAAGGAAAGCTTTTTAGATAATGCTCCTTGAAAGGATAAACCATGATATGCCAAGGATTCAAAATGATATGCTCAAAGATGTTGATAGGGAAAGGAAGATGGAAGAGAAAAATGGAGGATAAGGTTTTATGTAAAGTGAGTGAAGTTGGAAGATAGGAGGAATAGGTAGATGAGGAAAAAAGATAGACGGTAGAAGGATAATGAATGGAAGGATTGTGAAAGGGTAGGTGGAAAGGAAGGCAAGATCAACATCAACACACACCTTGAAGGGTGGCAAGAGGAAGGAGGAAATGTGAATGAAGGAATAAGAGAAGGAATATGGTGAATGTTTAGCAGAGGTTGTGGTTCAGGCATATGGAATGGAAGAATGTTTTTGGAAGAAGATGAAGTGGAAGCCTTTGGAAGCTTGAATGTCAAATTCACTTTTTTCTCAATAGCAGACTCTTTCAAAAGATATTTTGGAATCCATATAGCCATAGGCTTTTCATTTCTTGTTGATGGTTTAGAGAGAATATCATCAATGATAGATTTTGGAACCCATACTTGTCTTGTAGTTTTCTTCTTAGATATCTCTTTTGACTTTATGCCTCCATGTCGATTAGAGGAGACATGGTGATCTTCTCTTTTTGATGGATTCTTGTATTGCTTCTTTTTGTTGTATTAAACATTCAAGTTACTTCCAAAAGACTTGGGACTTGTGGAAGAAGGAGCATATGACTGGTTTAGATGGGTGGATGGATGAAAAGGATTCAAGGATATGCATCTATGTCAATCTTGAGGAAAGATAGGAGATGGAGGGACGTAAGGACCCAAGATGGATGATGAATTAGGAGAGTTAGGAGGGGAAAGTGAAGGGACATAAGGGCCCAAGATGGAAGGAAGACATGAAGCCTTTGGTATTGGTGGAGGAAGTCCAAGGATGGATGTGGAAGATAAAAAAAGAAAGTCAACCAATTCATCAGCATTTATATGACAACCAAGGACATCAGCATCGTTAGAGTGAGCATTAGGATTTTCAATAGGATCGTGAACATCTTGAATAGGAGAAACTTCTTCGATAGGAATTTTCAAAGCTTAAAAAGACTTAGGAAGAGTAGAAAGTGGAGGTGAACATGGAGTGGTAGAACAAGAAGATGGAAGACTTTGATCTTGACAAGTTTCTTTGGATAGCATAAGTGCATCATTTTTTTCTTGATTTTCAATAGGCTTAACATTGGAAGTAACAACACTATTTTCAATAACCTCAATGGAAGTAAGGTCATCTTGATTGTCAATAAGCTCAATGGTGTGAGTAGTAGCTTGATCTTGCTTAGGAGATGGTGGAATGAATGTGGAAGAGCGTAGAGGGTCAAAAGAACCATGAAAAGGATTAGATGACATGGAGGGTTCTTGATCTTGATCTTTTTTTATATTCTTTTCTTTATCATTTTTAAAGTCCTCTTGACATGGAGCCACTTCAAAGGATAAGGAAGCATGTTGGAATTGCATGGAAGATTTTGGAATAGATGGTGAAGGACTAGCTAAAGTAGGCATTATAGCACATAAAGGCTTAGGCTCACTAGGTGTAGCATTATTGGAAGTATTTGCAGCCAAGTGAAGGTTAGCTTGAGTTTCTTTAAGAGATATCCCTTGAGGATAACTGTAGGGAACTACATGAAAATTATTAGGATCCTTGTCAGATGAAGGATTTGTGAAAGATTTGAAAGACTCGAAAGCTTTAGGAAGTGTATGGTTATTGGAGGAAGTAGGGGATGGAAGGGGACCATCACAAGACAAAGGTTCAGCATTAACATGATCTTGCTTGAGAGTGTAATATTTATCTTCAACATGAGAGTTCTTAGAGGAAGGATTCTCATAGTAGTGATGTTTCATATCAGTGCAGTACATTTTATATTCCTCAACATAAGTGGATGCATCATCTAGGTATTGTTTATAGAAATCATCAAACTCCCTTTCAAAATCTGAATCATATGGATCACCATCACAATCTATCCAATGTGGTGACCCATTTCCAGTAAGCACGAGCCTACGACTAGGAGGAATCTTAGGAATAGAGGTGTCATAGGTATCACAAGGGTTATCATATTGCTCATCATGGTACGCCTTGAGACAAGGAGTAAGACTCTTGGGAGAAGTAGAAGGGGAATGAGAGAAGAGGAAAATGAAGACCTAGTGGATGAAGAAGACTTGGATAATGAGGAATACGAATAAGACTTAGAAGAGTCATGATAAGATTTGGAGGATGAGGAAGGATGAGAAGAATTAGAAGATGAAGAATGTTTGGAAGCAGGATGGCGTGCTAGGATCATGCATAGGATTCTAGCAAAGGCATCTAATTCAATTGATTTTTCTTCTACTTTTGCCATAAGTTTATCATCCATGCAATTTTTGGAGGAATAAAGATACTCTTCGAATTGAGAAATGAGTTCAAGATCATCCATTCTCAAGAGAGGTTCCATAAAAAGATAATTGAAATTCATGGTTCTAAAAGAGGAGGAATCAAGCATGGAAGTGAAAGAATTGATGAATAGAAGAAGGTAGACTAGATAATAAGAGGAAAAGAATTAAGAATAATTTAGGAAGAATCATGAAGAAAGAAGAGAAAGGATGAAAATGGAAGACTAGAAAGACATGGAAGAAGTGGAAGAAAGAAGACCAAGAGTCATTTTGTGCAATTTGATACCATTTGAGTTCATTTGGATGTTGAGCAACATGTCATGGCACCTAAGATCCAACCTGGACTAACCAAGGAAGACTGGGAATGGCAAGAATCAGCTTCAAATTGTAGACAACTATGAGACAGCAAAATAAGTTTGTGCGATAGTTTCCAGGCAAGCAGTGCGACTCTTGAACAGTGAACGTGAAAAACTCAGTTTGGAAAGCCATTTGGTCAATGTCTCATTGTAAAGGTTGGTTTTTTTTGACTTCAAGCACAGTGACAACAGTAATCAGACAATTTCACAAATAGTAGGGGATCAAACATGTCATAGAACACTTGCACAAGGGCAAAAGCAACCTTGCCAAGACAAGCAATTATGATATCAAAATGAAAAATTCTATGAGGACTACCGTGATGTTTTTATGTTCGAGAACGTTTGCACAGGTACATAACAATGAGAACATCTCAAGCACTTGCTAACCTAGAAGGACAAAGGCCCAATACTTAGCAACTTGGCCCACACTTGATGTTCTATTGCCTCACACAAAGTGGTTACCCACAATAGATGTTGGTGTTGTCGTGGAAGTGCCAATGACACAAGCAAAGGAACACAGATGGTGAGTAATCTTGGGGTGATCCGGGTTATTCCACTTGGATCAATCATTGCACCAAGAAGCTAAGCGGAAAAAATTGGGTAGCTTCTATCTATGGTTCTTTGTAAGGGCTTCCATTCATAGCACCCCTCTTGCTCCCCAAAGGGACTCCTTACCTTGCAGAAAGTAACAGACCTCATGGCCACAAGAGTACCTTAAGCATTCTTGCTTGATATTTTCCTCATGGTCACAATCCCACAAGCACTCACACCAAGTGAAGACAAGTACTATGTCTACCAAGGTTTTGTGTCCCCGATAGCCTTGAGATTATAATGGGTTGGAATAGCTTGGTATTAGCTTGTCCCCACTTGGGTCATTCCTCTTGATTGCTCAAGAGTAGGCCTGCTAAAGGATCCTAATGCTAAACACAGAGTGGATTGACTTTTGAGTGTCAGGATTTCTGGTTCACCTCAAGGGTGAAGAGCATAATCTCCTAGCTCAAGAATCTCCCCCAAACACACCAAACAAAGAGTTCAATTACCCTCTTGTTTTCAAAGTCTAAAAGTGGGTCAGGATTTTTGGTTCACCACAAGGGTGAAGAGCATAATTTCCTACCACCAAAAGACTCCTACAACAAGATATTAAGTGCCTATGAAATGAAACAACTAGTATATGCCACACTTAAAATGAAAGCAATTAAACAAGCACTTGATTTGTTTTTATGCTTTGGACAGCCCTACAAAAACCATTAGTAGCCCTTGTGCATTTGGAGCTTTGACATGCGTTCTTTGAAGAAAATAATCAAGCAATGAAGGCACCTACAAGCACAACTTGTTAGCCCCACAATGGTTAGCACATCAAAAATCAAATAATCTACAAGGAAACTAGCTAATCAAATGGAAAAATTTGAAAATGAAACCAACATGGTTGGATTAGGCTCGAAAAGAGCTTTCCAATGATATATCACACTTAAATTTTTGATAATGTATCTGAAAATTTCTTTAAAAAGGGTGCCAGTTTTCTAAATTTCTGAAAATGCCAAAATTTTCAAAAAAGTAAGAAAATTGAAAATAGCAAACAAAACTAACAAATCTAGAATAATCGAATAAATGATAGAACTAGGATTTGATCAAGAATAAGCAATTGATAATTTTAGCAAATAATGCTAGAAAGGGGCTAATAGTCTAGATGACCATTTTAGGGTGTATACACTTCCACCAGGAACTCATAGCGTAGCTCATGTTTGGGCTGCTGTAATAAAGTAGATAGCATTGCCATAGCATTAGAAGCCTTATTCTCTATTTAGGAATTTGTTCAAAGGTGATAGATATGAAATATTTCTTTAGATCATCTACCATTCTCTTGTATGGGATCAGCTTTCCATCTTTCATTTGATACACATCATTGACTTGGTGTATTACAAGTTGTGAGTCTCCATGAATGTGTAGTTTTGTCATTCTCCATTCAATTGCTATCTTCATGCCATTAAGAAGAGCTTCATATTCAACAATATTATTTGTGCAAGTAAACTTGATTCTGAATGCTTTAGGGATTGAGTATCCTTGAGGAGTGATGAACAATATGCTTGCTCTAGATCCATTATGTGTATAGGAGCCGTCAAAGAATAGCTTCCATGCTCTAGAAGAAAGATTCATGATAGAGTAATCTAGGAATTCCATTTTCATTGGTGTATCATCAAACAGAGGTGCGTTAGCTAGTTGATCAGCAATAACCTATCCTTTGATATCTTTTCTTTCAACATATTCAATGTCAAATTCACTTAATAGCATTATCCATTTAGCTAATCTACCAGTGAGGGCAGCTTTGCCTAGTAGGTACTTTAGTGGATCAATCTTAGCTACCAAATGTGTGGTATGAGCTAACATGTAGTGTCTCAGATTGTGTGATGCAAAGATCACAGCTAGACAAGCTTTCTCAATCATTGAATAGTTCTTCTCATATGCTATCAATGTTCTAATGATATAGTATATAGCTCTTTCCTTCTTGTTGTCATCATGTTGTGTTAGTAATGACCCCAGTGATGTATTTGTGGCAAAGACATATAAGATCAATGGCTTCCCTAAAATAGGAGGATTTGATAGATATTTCTTGATATGATTAAAGTTATTTTCACATTCCTCATTCCATGGAAAGGTCACACCTTTATGGAATGTTTTCATGAAAGGCTGTGATATGTCAGCTAGCTGAGATATGGAGCATCTAATAGATTGTACTCTCCCTTGTAATGTTCTCATTTGACTGCTATTCTTGGGAGGTTGCATCTCCATGATAGCTTTGACCTTTGATGGATCTACTTCAATTCCTTTCTTCGAAACAATGTAGCCTAAGAGCTTTCCAGAAGTGACACCAAAAGTACACTTTTTAGGGTTCAATCTGAGACTAAAATTCTCCATTCGATCTAGTATTTTGCTCAAATCATTTAGATGTTCATATATTATCATAGATTTTTCTAAAGTATCATCAACATAATGCTCCATAGTTTGATGCATCATGTCATGAAAGATAGATGTCATAGTTCTTTGATATATAGCACCAACATCCTTAAGCCCAAATGGCATGACATTCCAATAGAAGGTACCCCATGCACATGTGAAAGCATTTTTCTCTTGATCTTCTGGAGAAATTTTTATTTGGTTGTATCCAGAAAAACCATCCATTAAAGAATACATCTTGAAGCCTGTAGTCATGTCTGTAATCATCTAAAAATGGTCATCTAGACTATTAGCCCCTTTCTAGCATTATTTGCTAAAATCATTAATTGCTTATTCTTGATCAAATCCTAGTTTTATCATTTTTTATTTTATTCTATGGGCTAACCATTTTATCCTTAAGTCTTTATTTAATTAAAAGGAATTTTCTCCTCTTTTATTAAATAAAAAGCCTCCACTTTTCCTCTTATCCTAAGTTGCACAAATAAAGCATTATTCCTATTTTATAAAAAGGGGAAAAAACACCTTTTGTCTCATATGGACACAAAAGTCAACTCTTATTTTCCCATTGGCGGATATTTGTGCACATGGATTGCTCCTTTTTCAAGCTCCACCATTGATTAAATCTTTTGCCTCTTAATCTCCATGGTCCATTCTTTCTCATTTCTTATAAAAGGAGAGCTCTCTTCTCATTTTAGGATCCATCTTTTGAATACTAACCTTATGTTGCATGATTGCTTGGAGACTTTGGAGCTTTTTGAAGGCATTCTTGCATTCATCTTCCATTTCTTGCATCATAGTTTCATATTTATGCTTTCATATATTAGTTTCATTTCTATGCTCTAGATTAGCTCACATAGATTAATTAGCTTGGATTGTAACACTTGCATCTTTCTTTTCATAGCTTAGCTTGCATTCCCATTTCTAGCATAGTTGCATTTTTATTCTCATTCTTGGTTCTTGAGGACATTGGCATTCTTGCCCTTGTCTTCATTGAATCTCCCATTGCATGGTTTACTAGCAAGGTCATAGGCTTAATAGCTCTAGCTGAGAGCACACTTAATATCCTTGCACTCCATGCCTAGGGAGCTCTAGGTTGATTTTCAAGGATTCCTATTCATGGATTTCCTTGGAAGAAAAGGCTTAGAGAAGTGCACATCTTAGTGTGTACATTTTTGGTGCCCACCGTGGGGCCTTGAGCCTCATTCTCTTCATTTTTATCAAGTTTTGTATATTTTCAGCGTCACTTTTTCATCAATTTTGTGCAAACAAGAGAAATGTTGCTTACGAGAAATCTAACGATGTCTACAAGCATTCTGATCACGCCTATGCACATTTGGTTCATGCCTATGCACATTTGGTTCACGCCTATGCACATTTTGTTCATGCCTATGCACATTCTATTCACGCCTATACACATTTTGTTCATGCCTATGCACATTCTGTTCATGCCTATGCACATTTTGATCACGCCTGTGCACATTTTGATCATGCCTATGCACATTTTGTTCATGCCTATGCACATTTTGATCATGCCTATGAACAATCTGATTATGCCTATGATTATTTTGATCACGTTTGCCAGCTTTTAAATGATGCATATTAGCAAATGCCACCTAGTATTTTCTGTTTAATTTTGCTATTAGATTATTAAATTGTTTCCAGATTTTCTAGTTTACTTGCTATTTTAGGTTTTCCTACTTTCAGATTTCTGATTTGCTATTGTAAAATAGAGGCTTATTTACAGATTATTATGGGTTTTTATGTGCTAACTTATTGTGGGACTAACAAGTTGTGCTTATAGGTGCTCTCATTGCTTGCTTATTTTCTTAAAAAGACCGCATGTCAAAGCTTCAAAGGAAAAAGGGCTACTAATTATGTTTTGCAGGGCTGCCCAATGCCTAAAAACAACCAATTTCTTGTTTATTACTTTCCTTTTAAGTGTGGCATATACTAGTTGTTTCATTTCTTAGGCACTTAAGATCTTGTTGTAGGAATCTTTTGGTGGTAGGCGAGTATGCTCTTCACCCTTGTGGTGAACTAGAAATCTTGACCCACTTTTAGATTTTGAAAACAAGAGGGTAATTGAACTCTTTGTTTGGTGTGTTTAGGAGAGATTTTTGGGCTAGGAGATTATGCTCTTCACCCTTGAGGTGAACCAGAAATCCTGACACTCAAAAGTTCATCCACTCTTTGTTTAGCATTAGGATCCTTTAGCGGGCCTGCTCTTGAGCAATCAAGAGGAATGACCCAAGTGGGGACAAGCTTTTTGCCGGCTATTCCGACCCACTATAAACTCAAGGCTATCAAGGACACAAAACCTTGGTAGACATAGTACTTGTCTTCGCTTAATGTGAGTACTTGTGGGATTGTGACCATGAGGAAAATGTTGAGCAAGAATGCTTAAGGTACTCTTGTGGCCGCGAGGTCCATTACTTGCTGCAAGGTAAGGAGTCCCTTCGGGGAGCAAGGGGAGTATTATGAATGGAAGCCCTTACTAAGAACCATAGGTAGAGGCCACTCTATTTTTCTGCTTAGCTCCTTGGTGCAAGGATTGATCCAAGTGGAATAACCCGGATCACCCAAAGATTACTCACCATCTGTGTTCCTTTGGTTGTGTCATTGACACCTCCATGACAAAGCCAACATATATTGTGGGCAACCACTTTGTGTGAGGCGATGGGACATCAAGTGTGGGCCAAGTTGCTAAGTATTGAGCCTTTGTCCTTCTAGGCTAGTAAGTGTTTGAAGTGTTCTCATTGTGATCTACCCGTGCAAACATTCTCGAACATACAAACATTGCGGTAGTGCTCATAGAATTTTTCATTTTGATATCATAATTGCTTGTCTTGGCAAGGTTGCTTTTCCTCTTGCACAAGTGTTTGATGACATGTTTGATCACCTACTATTTGCAAACTTGTCTACTTCCTGATATTATTGTGCTTGAAACCAAAAAATTGAACTTGCCAAACTTACAACATTGACCAAATGGGTTTCCAAACTGAGTTTTTCACATTCACTGGTCAAGAGTCACACTGCTTGCTTGGAAACTATCGCACAGTTATTTTGTTGTCTCATTGTTGGTTGTTGTCTTACTGATTTGTGTCACTTCCAGTCTTCCTTGGTCAGTCCAGGTCAGATCTTAGGTGCTATGACATGTTGCTCAACATCCAAATGAACTCAAATGGTATCAAATTGCACAAAATGACTTTTGGTCTTCTTTCTTCCACATCTCCCATGTCTTCCTAGTCTCCCATTTTCATCCTTTCTCTTCTTTCTTCATGCTTCTTCCTCTTCCTCCTAAACTCTTCATGTCTTCTTGATTGCTTTCCTCTCATTTTCTAGTCTACCTTCTTCTATTCATCAATTCTTTCACTTCCATGCTTGATTCCTTCACTTCTAGAACCATGAATTTCAACTACCTTGTTATGGAACCTCTCTTGAGAATGGATGATTTCGAACTCATTGCTAAATTCAAAGAATTTTATTCCTCCAATAGTCCTTCTGGATATCTCGTGGGTGACAAACTTAAAGCAAAAATAAAATAAAAGATGCTTGAATCAGACACCTTTGCTAGGATCATAGACATGATCCTATCATGACCTCCTTCCAAAAAAATTTCATCTTCCAAGTCTTGCCATGACTCTTCTAGACATTATTCACATTCCTCATTATCCAAGTCTTCTTCCTCCACTAGGTCTTCACTTTCCTCTTCTTCATGACCTCGTTCCTCTTCTACTTCTCCCAAGATTCTTACTCCTCACTATGAGAAATATGGTAGTCCTTATGATACCTCTTCTATGAAGAGTGACATGCCCATTTTTTATGACACCTCTATTCCTAAGAGTCCTCCTAGTCGTGTGCTCATGCTTACTAGAAATGGGACATCACATTTGATAGATTGTGATGGTGATCCATATGATTCTAATTTTGAACAAGACTTTGATGATTTATGTCAACAATACCTAGATGATGCATCCACTTTTGTTGAGGAATATAAAATGTACCGTGCTGATATGAAATGTTAATATTATAATAATCCTCCCTCTAAGAACTCTCATGCTGAAGATAAAGATTACACTCTCAAGAAAGATCATGACAATGTTGAACCTTTATCTTGTGATGGTTCCCTTCCCTCCTCTACTTCCTCCAAAACCCATACACTTCCTAAAGCTTCTGAGTCTTCCAAATCTTTCACAAATCCTTCATCCAACAAAGATCCTAATACTTTTCATATGGTTCCCTATAGTTATCCTCAAGGGCTACCTCTTAAAGAAACTCAAGCTAACCTTCACTTGGCTGAAAATACTTTCAATAATGCTAAACCTAAAGAGCCTAAGCCTTTATGCACTATAATGCCTACTTCAGCTAATCCTTCACTATCTCTTCCAAATTCTTTCATACAATATCAAATCTGCTTCCTTGTCCTTAGAAGTGGCTTCATGTCAAGAGGACTCTAAAAATGATAAAGAAAAGAACATAAAGAAAGATCAAGATCAAGATCAAGAACCATCCATGTCATCCAATCCTTTTCATGATGTCTCTTATCCATTTCATGGTTCTTTTGATCCTTTACACCCTTCCCCATTCATTCCACCATGTCTTAAATCTTCCCATAAGCAAGATCACGCTACTACTTACACCGTTGAGCTTATTGAAAATCAAAATAACCTTACTACACTTGCACCTTCCAAAAATGATAATTCCATTAAGGTTATTAAAAATAGTGTTGTTACTTCCAATGTTAAGCCTATTGAAAATCAAGAGAAAAATTATACGCTTATGCTATTCAAAGATCCTTTTCAAGATCAAAGTCTTCCATCTTCTTGTTCTACCACTCCATGTTCACTTCCACTTTCTACTCTTCCTAAGTCTTTGCAAGCTTTGAACAATCCTATCAAAGAAGTTGCTCTGATTCAAGATGTTCACGATCTTATTGAAAATCCTAATGCTCACTCTAAAGATGTTGATGTCCTTGGTTGTCATATAGATGTTGATGAAATTATTGATTATCCTTTTACATCTTCCACTTCCATCCTTGGACTTCCTCCACCAATACCAAAGGCTTCACATCTTCCTTCCATCTTGGGCCCTTATGTCCCTTCACTTTCCCCTCCTAACTCTCCTAATTCATTATCCATCTTGGGTCCTTACATCCCTCCATCTCCTATCTTTCCTCAACATCAACCTAGATGCATACCCTTGAATCCTTTTCATCCACCCACCCATCTAAACCAGTCATATCCTCCTTCTTCTTCCACAAGTCCCAAGTCTTTTGGAAGTAACTTGAATGTTCAATACAAAAAAAAGAATCAATACAAGAATCCATCAAAAAAAGAATATTACCATGTCTCCTCTAATCAACATGGAGGTAAAAATTCAAAAGAGATATCTAAGAAGAAAACTACAAGACAAGTATGGGTTCCAAAATCTATCATTGAAGATATTCTCTCTAAGTCATCAAAAAGAAATGAAAATCCTATGGCTATATGGATTCCAAACTCTCTCTTGAAAGATTCTAATATTGAACAAAAATTGAAGTTGACATTCAAGCTTCCAAAGGCTTCCGCTTCATCTTCTTCCAAAAACATTCTTCCATTCCATGTGCCTGAACCACAACCTCTGCTAAATATTCACCATATTCCTTCTCATATTCCTTCATTCACATTTCCTCCATCCTCTCGCCACCCTTCAAGGTGTGTGTTGACATTGATCTTGCCTTCCTTTTCATCTACCCTTTCACAATCCTTCGAATCATTATTATTCTACCTTATATCTTTTTTCCTCATTTGCCTATTCCTCCTATCTTCCAACCTCACTCGCTTTACATAAAACCTTATCTTCCATTTTTCTCTTCCATCTTCCTTTCCCTATCAACATCTTTGAGCATATCATGTTGAATCCTTGGCATATCATGGTTTATCCTTTCAAGGAGTATTATCTGAAAAGCTTGCCTTCTTCCAAAAAAAAAAAAAAATGGTGAAAAAAAATTGAAAATGTGCCTTGGTGGAAACTTAGAAATAGGTGCCTTGGTAGCAAAAGTAAAGAGAAATAAATTCATCCTATGGTGAAAACCACTCCCTTGTGGCACCTTGGATAAGTACCGTGATGAAAACCTGGCAATCAGGCATCATGCGTAGTTCTTCTACATATTTCATCTATTCTGTCTTCTCTCTTTGATCTTGACAGTGTTGACCTATACACAAACATTTGGCTATCTTGTGAGCTATCTTATGATGATCTTTCTTTCATTCCATTCATGTTTAGCCTTCATATTTATTTTCCTCCATTCATTCTAGCCCTTCGCTATCCTTCTCCCCTTGGTCTTGATCTAATAAAAAAGAGTAAAAATAGGATGCTATGAAGCCTCTTGACATGTCTACTCCTTTGAAATGCATCCTTTCCCTCTTTTGCATTACCCTTTTGTGACTTATCCTATGCTAGCCTTTTATTGCTTGTCCAAATGTGCTTTACATGATAATTTTTCCCTAACTTGGGTACTCTTGAGGAGTTCACCCTTGAGGATTTTGTCCCTTCATTCTCCTTCATCTCCTCCACTAGCTTGCTAATCCCTCTTATCCTCCACCTTGCTAGACATTGGGACTACACGATGTGATCTTTCTTGGGAGTTTGATGCCCATTCTATCTGGGGGCATCCTTTGTACATACTTATTGATCCTGAAAAAATTCAAAAAAAAATTTATATGATACTGAAAAAACTCCTAAAAAGCATAATAAGTACTGAAAAAATGAGCATCCTAGTGAAAACCTAGCAATAGGTGCTTTGATGTCTCCAAAAAAATCAAAAAATGCAAAAAATTCAAAAAAATAAAAATAGTGCTTTGGTGAAAACTTGGAAACAGACGCATTGGTAGCAAAAATATAAAAAAAATTTTAAAAGTCCTAAAAAATCTATCAAGTGGTGAAAACCTAGAAACAGGCACTGCTTGAGACCCTTGCACCTATATCTATCAGTCTTGCCTGGCGCTCCTTTGCTCCACTTTTTGCTTTGCCTCTCCTAGCCTGGAATTGACTCTTGTGTTAGTCTAGGGGGCATACGTTGTTCTAGCTTATCTTGGGTCTCTTTGTGTGTTCAGGTTTCTTGGGCCTCTTGGTTCCAATAGTGTTTTTCAACACCACCCCAATTGTGTTTTTCAACACTTTCCTATCATCGAGTGTTTTCTCAACACTTATCAGATATCCTATCTGCAGTCTCAAATGATGCAATATTTCTCACTAGCAAATGCGATACTCAAAGTTTGACTCTATGACCTACACACATGCACTTAAACACTTGACTTGCTGAAATTTGCTTTATTTCTTTATGTGTTGCCTATGATGACTTCTTTGATGAGTGTTCTATCCCTAATAGTTTTCGATGATGCCGAGCTAGAAGACTGGGGCATGAGGACATGTTTTATTTGCTTTCTGCCTATGGTTATATTTAGTTGATCTTGGTTGTCATGAGCATCTATGCTTGTTCCACTTGACTCTAGGATCTACAAGGTATTATCCTTGACTATTTTTTCCGCAAGTGCATGCTTATAGTCATCTTGACTTTCTTGTGTCTCGATGTGAGCATAATCTTTCTATATCAAACTTAGAGAATATCACTACACTAGTCATCTTGACTTATATGTCTTTGATGCCTAGGTGGGATTTCCACATTCCTATCTAATATAGATCATGTTCAGATCCACATAGTTATAATAGTGTGTATTGTATGATCTTGCGATGCTACCAATAATGCTTGATGATGAATATTAGAGTCTAATAGCTTTGTGACCTTGCAAGTAAACCACTTTTCATAATAGCTTTCATTTTTAGGTTCATGTTAGTTAGTTTTGCATCTTGCATATGGAGAGAGCTCTCCTTTCATCTTTCGTGGACCTGTCGGTCAACTGTGCTCACCGTTCGCTTCTTCCCAATCATGTCTTTCACTTCTTGTCTTTCATATCACATCATTTCTATTCATTTCAGGATCGAAATTGAAATTTGAGTTCACCTTGATCGTCCAAATCGCATTTCTCCTTCTTCCACGCAGTTGGCTGACTTTTTGAAGCCTGATCCTTCAATCTTCACTGGGGCATCTTCACCTCTTCATCCCCATCTCTCTCACCTTTCTCGTCTCTCATTAATTTCATTCATCTCTCTCTCTGAGGTCTTTGACTGGGGTATATCTTCACTGCTTGATGGTTATTCTGTCACTTTCATCTTTGATTATGATTTCTAGTGATTTGATCACGTTGCTCTTGCTTTTGCCTTCCCTCTACCTAATTTTGCTTTCAATCCCAAGGGGGCAGACACATCATATCCTATTGGCTATTCTCTAGAGCATATGCTTGATCATTTCATTTTCTCTAATTGATCTATCTATATGCTTGACATGTTATTTCTTGTCTCGAGTTCTGATATTGTCCATCTCTTTCCTAAGTGTTCAATACTGTCTCTACCAGGCTGACCATGTAGGATTTTCTCTCTCTCTACACTTCATTCTTTGGAGTCAGATCTCTATCTATTGCCTTCTTGACATAATGTGTTCCCAGATTGATCACACATTAGTCAAAGAGGGGCAAATGTAATCATCTAAAAATGGTCATCTAGACTATTAGCCCCTTTCTAGCATTATTTGCTAAAATCATCAATTGCTTATTCTTGATCAAATCCTAGTTTTATCATTTTTTATTTTATTCTATGGGCTAACCATTTTATCCTTAAGCCTTTATTTAATTAAAAGTAATTTCCTCTTTTATTAAATAAAAAGCCTCCACTTTTCCTCTTATCCTAAACACCTAGAGAGGATGTTATGATATCCTCGACAATAAAGGGTGTTGGCTACAAGAGTGTAGTTGGAAGCTCTGTGAATTAAGTTTTGGCCTTGGGTGTTGGTGAGATGGTGAGATATGATACCATTTTTAAGATATGCATGGATGTCATGGTACCATGGGGACTAAGGACCAACTAAGACACACCATTTTTGCATCAGCATTCTCATAAGCAAGCATGTGTAGCTTCTCAACTAAGAATTTGTATTGCATTGAGTTGTGAGGGATATCCAATAAGGATCCAATGGTTGCCATTGCATCAGCTGCTTTGTTTTGAAGCCTTGGTATCTGTGTGAAATGTAGATTTAGAAAATGCTCTTTTAGTTTGTCCACCATTTCTTTGTAGGGTAGAATCTTTTCATCCTTTGTCTGAAATTCATCTAGGACCTTCTTGATAATTAGCTGTGAATCTCCAAACACTTGTAGTTCTGTTATATTCCATTGGATAGCTATTTTGAGGCCTGAGATGAGTGCCTCATATTCTACAATGTTATTAGTACATGGGAAGCCTAATTTGAATGATTTTGGAATATAGTCACCTTGAGGTGTGACAAATAGGATTCCTGCCCTTGATCCATGTGATGTATAGGAGCCATCAAAGTATAGCTTCCATATGGGTTGTTCTTTGATCATACATAAGTGCTCATCAAGGAATTCCATGATTAGGGGATATGCATCCACCAAAGGTGCTTCTACTAGCTAATCAGAAATTACTTTCCCTTTGATTTCTTTTCAATCTATGTACTCGATGTCAAACTCGCTGAGTAGCATGACCCATTTTGCCATACGGCCTATGAGAGTTGTCCTTGATAACAGATACTTGAGTGGGTCCACCTTTGAGATGAGCTTGATTAAATATCTAAGAATGTAATGTCTGATCTTTTGGGTGGCGAAGACCACTGCAAGGCATGCTTTCTCCATTGGTGAATAATTGAGCTCATAGCCAACTAGAGTTCGACTGATATAATAAATGGCTCTCTCTTTGTTATCATCATCATGTTGTGCTAACAGTGCCCCCAGTGTTCTAGTGGTTGCCGAGATGTAGAGTATGAGAGGGCATCCTAAAACTGGTGGTACAAGGATGAGAGAGTTGGCTATATACTCTTTTAGCCTCTCAAAGCTGCTCTAATAGATAGGATCCCATTTGAAGCTTGTGTCCTTGCAGAGAAGATGTGTGAATGGTTGGCACTTGCCTACCAACTGTGATATAAATTGATGCACTGATTGAAGCTTTCCCTATAGGATCTTGAGTTTCTTGCATGTTCTAGGAGGAGGCATTTTTGTGATAACTTTGACCTTTTTGGGGTCAATCTCAATGTCATGCCGTGATACTATAAAGCCTAGAATCTTTCCAAATGTTACACCAAAGACACATTTCTTTGGATTCAGCTTTAAGCCATAATGATTCAGATGATCAAACACACTCTCAAGGATGTTTAGGTGTTCACCTCATGTCTTTTATTTTGTACGAACATCATCCACACAGTCTTCCAGGATTTTGTGGATCATATCTTGGAAGATTGTTTTCATTGCTCTCTGATATGTGGCTCCTGAATTTTTTAGCCCAAATGGCATCATGTTGTAGCAAATATTAGACCATGGTGTGGTGAATGATGTTTTGTGTTGATCTTCTTCTTCTATTTGGATTTGATTGTATCCTGAGAAGCCATCCATGAGGAACAACATCTCATGGCCCGCTATGAGATCTATGATCATGTCTATGTTAGGGAGCGAGAAATCATCTTTCAGACATGCTTTGCTAAGATCTCTAAAGTCAGTATAGATCCTGATCTCTCCTGAAGGTTTAGTAATAGGTACCATGTTGGAAATCCACTCAGATTAATCAATAGCTCTGATGATCTTTATGTCTAAGAGATTTTCTAGTTCTATTTTTATCAGGAGGGCTACTTTAGGATGCATCTTACATAGCTTCTACTTTATTGGCTTGACATTGGGATCCACTGCAAGATTGTGCACAATGATATTTGGATCAAGCCCTAGCATGTGTGTGTATGACCATGAAAATTTGGTAGTGGCTTCTTGGAGTAGTGCAATGAAAGCCATTTCTTCACCCTGTGTTAGAGATGTTGCAATGTAGGTGATTCTCAGACATTCTTATGTGCCTAAGTTGACTGGCTTGGTTTCCTCAATGATGATAGGTGACTTCTCTGGTCTATAATCTTGGATAGGAGGAAGAGGCAAGTCTCCATCTTCTAGTGCCTCAGAGAGGTTTTCACTAGAAGATATGCCCTTTATTTTATCTTTTTTGGAGTCAGAATGCACCCCAAAAGGGTTTTCACATAAGGACTCATTCTTTTCTTTTTTTATTTCAATTTTGTGGCTATAGCTTGCCTCTTCCCCAAAATATCCTTTAGGGTCAAGCTTGCAGACATGAGTTGCTTTTGGATCTTGATCTGCTTGTTGTCTTGATGCTCCCATGAACCTTAGGAGTGCTTGTGTGCTTTGGAACTCATCGATATGTGTGATGCTTGGTTGGTCCCAGTCTATGAGTTCAAGGTGGATGAGGGGAAGTTCTATGACATTAATGGTTAGTTGATGGAGGACATAAGCATCCAGGAGGGTATCATCATCGAATATGTCATCGTATGATTTCTTTTCTTCCTCATCAAGGATATCTTTGATCTCTACAAGGTCATCTTGGTTATTCAAGAAGGGAACGTTGGTCAAGTTGGTGTGCTTAGTTGCAATATTGGGCTCTTGCATATGTAGACAAGGTATATTAAAGCCAAAACCTTAACACTTTGGATTATTTGATGTTGTGATGGGGTCTTTGCTTCTTTCGTCTTGTGGTCCTAGACCACCACCTTGATATTTCCATTATTTAGTCATGTACTTGTGTGATGCTAGATATTTCTCTTCGAAGTATCCAAAGAGTTTAGTGTCATGTGGTGGGGGATCTCTGTACAACCACCAATTAATGTCAAGGTCCATCTCTTGACTGTCTATATTTCCATGGGATACAAAAGTCATAGGTCCCATTTTCTTGATTTCATGCTTCAGTGGTCTCAATTTGGTGACTTGGGCACAATTGTGTGTGTGGATCAAGAGGTAGGGCCCCTACTCCAAAGGCATCAGTCAAGTGTTAGGAATAGTCCCAAGAGATAACTAAGAGGGGGGGGGGGGGGTGAATCAATTATCTACAAGATTCAATTCTTTATCCAATTAAGTAAAGAAGAACATTAAGCATAAACATAATATAAGAACACTTAACACAACACCATAATTTTGGTTACAAGGAAACCCAAATAGGTAAAAACCCCGGTGGAAATTAGCACCCACTATAAACTGCACTAGAGTATTATGATCCCTGTTAGAAGATCTTACAACCCTGCTAGGAGTTGATCTTTACAATGCATTAAGTATAGTGACCTGGTCAAGGGTTGGACCCTATTAGGATTCTTTTACAATTAACCATGTTAGGGGTGATGACACACTGTCCGGGAGCACACTGCTCAAAGGGGTGAAGGTTGCAACCTTATGTTTAACAGATAAACACTATATCTTGATCTTGGTGAACTATGCATAGACCTCTTGTCTTGATTAGTTCCAATGAATAGCATATACTCTCTACTTTGTCACATAGACCTTCTATTGATGGCTCAACACTTCGCACCTTCTGCTCTGCTCTTATCTTTCAAATATATGCCATACTTAGGAATCACAAATAAATGCCTATAAATATCTTTCCTCTAAATGATATAATCAATTCAACCTATTAGAACCATCTTGAAATCATATTATAGAAACAATACAACTCTCTAATAACATCTCAATCTGCTCTACTAAGCACACAACATAAATTAGGACCACCCAAATCCATATGAGTAGATGCATCTCTTGACACTGCCGGCTCCACCAAATTAACTGATACTTTATTTTCATGTTGAATTAAGTCATGCACACTTAACCAATCATTATTAAATCTTCTTCAAACACTAATCCAAGCACGCATATCAAACTGATAGGCACAACTACTACAACAATAAAATCAATGTCGACTCTACCAAATAAACTCAGGAAACTGTGACTATCAATTGGAGACTTCATAACTCAACTTGTACTACATATCTAACTCCGCGTCCATGAAAATAGTATCATACATATGTCTACAACATAAATCTAAATGTACAAGGCTCCATTACAACTATACTGTAAATCTCATACAGAACTCTTCCTAGGACCTGTTAGGAACACTCACTGATACAGACTATTACATTACTGTCTTCACTTTGAATCAACCTCTACGTCTATGATGTCATGCTTAAATTTAAACATCTATAAGCTTTTCTTTTAGTAGAGTAACCAAGAAAAATACCTTCATCACTTCTTTCATCAAACTTGCCAATTGCTTCATTTCTCTTGATGTAGCACTTGCTTCCAAAGATTCTGAAGTATTTGATTGTAGGTACATTCCTAAACCATAGCTCATAAGGTGTCTTGTTTGTGCCTCACCTCAATTGAATTCTATTGATTGTGTAGACTATAGTATTGACCACATCTCTCCAATAGGTGTGTGCAACCTTTCCTTCAATCATGATGGCCACATTGTGTCAAGTATGATCCTATTCCTCCTTTCTGCTATTCCATTATGTTGAGGGGTTCTAGGTGCACTTAACTGTCTTTTTATCACATGTTCTTTGTGGTACTCATAGAATCTGTCAGAGGTGAATTCTCCTCCTCTATTTGATCTTAGACATTTAATCTTCAATCCAGACTCATTTTCAACCTTAGCTTTGAATATTTTGAACTTCTCAAATGCTTATGATTTATCCTTTAAGAACGTAACTGTCCAACACTTAGTAGATTATCCTGCAATCCATCAACATAAAGAACATCATCAGTGTTTTTCTTCCCATCCAAGGTGATAGCTCCTCTACCTATGATAGGTTTAGGATTGTTGTCTCCAAATCTAACCATGCCACCTTTGTATCTATCCAAATATACAAATCTATTCTTGTCTCTTGTCATGTGATGTGAGAAACCACTATCAATGATCCAATCTATGCTGATGTTAGCTTGTGAAATTAGTGCTAATTCTTGTGCTTCCTTTTCATCTTCAAGGTCCATTTCATCAAACATTTTCTCCATGTCTTCAAGAGAAAGGAAAGAAGAGCTAGATCAAATAATTAAGAATGATACATGAGAATTGGTCCCTAGACCTAGTGATAAGAATGTAATTGGAACCAAGTGGATATTCAGAAATAAGATGAATGAAGATGGAACAGTGGTAAGAAACAAAGCAAGACTAGTGTGTAAATGGTATGGGAAAAGAGAAGGAATTGATTATTTAGATACATGTGCCCCTATAAGTAGATTGAAATCCATAAAGTTATTTTTAGCTTATGCTACCTTCAAAGACTTTAAGGTATATCAGATGGATGTTAAGTCAGCATTCCTGAATGGAGAGCTGAAGGAAGAAGTATACATAAAGTAGCCTGAAGGATTCACCTTATCAGATAGACCTGATATGGTGTGCAAATTGAAGAAATCCCTTTATGGACTTAAGAAAGCCCCTAGAGCATGGTATGAAAGACTTGATGGATACTTAACAAAGATTGGATTCAAGAAAGGAGCAGTAGATTGTAATTTATTCATAAGAGAAACATCTAATGGATTATTGTTGGTTGCCATATTTGTTGATGACATTATCTTTGGTGGTAATGACAAGCTTAGTGTTGAATTTTCTAAAGAGATGCAGAGAGAATTTGAGATGAGCATGATTGGACCTATCAAGTACTTTTTAGGACTGAATGTGCAATAGATAGACAAAGGTATGGCAGATAGTGGAAAGATAAGAGTAGTGTAGAAGGTGCAAAGTGTTGAGCCATCAACAGAAGGTCTATGTGACAAAGTAGAGAGTATATCTTATTAACTAGAATTGATCAAGATAGCAGGTCTACGCGTAGTTCACCAAGATCTAGATATAGTGTGTATCTGTTAAATAGAAGGTTGTAGCCTTCACCCCTTTGAGTAGTGTGCTCCTGAAGAATGTGTCCTCACCCCTAACAGGGTTAATTATAAAAGACTCCTAACAGGGTCTGACCCTTGACCAGGTCACTATACTTAGTGCATTGTAAAGATCAACTCCTAATAGGGTTATAAGATCTTCTAACAAGGATCATAATACTCTAGTGCAATTTATAGTGGGTGCTAATTCCCATCGGGGTTTGTACCTATTTGGGTTTCCCTGTAACCAAAATTGTGGTGTTGTGTTAAGTGTTCTTATATTGTGTTTATGTTTAATGTTCTTTTGTAATTAATTGGATAAAGAATTGAATCTTGTAGATAATGGATTTAACCCCCCCCCCTCTCAGTTATCTCTTGGGACTATTCCTAACATCAAGTTGTATTCACCATAGTCCTGATTGTTGATCTTGACAGAGGAAAGGGTGGATGCTAGGATTGTCTTTGGATCGTCGTGGGATCTCGATGAGTTGGCAATGGAAGTGCCAATGTTGGTTCTAGAACAATGGGTGGAATGAGGAAATGACGCTTCCATTGCACGAAAATATGTGAAGGGTTGGGGGTCTGCATGGATGGTAACCTTAGTGCCTTGATGTGGAAATTTGATGCACTAATGGTAAGTAGATGATATAGTCTAGATGGAATGGATCCATGGTTGGCCGAGGAGGATATTAAACGATAAATCAAGATCAAAAACATGGAAAATGGTGTCTTGAGTTGTTGGGCCTATCTTGATAGGCAAAAGAATGGTACCTTCAAAGGTACGCTCCAAGTTATCATATGCCTTGATGGTGATGACTTCATGTGATATGTTAGCCTCTGTGAACACTATCTACTATATGAATTTTAGAGTACACAAATTTAGGGCTGAGCTATTATCTATCATGACCCTTTTTATGGCAAATTCTCTGACCATGACATTGTGGGCATATTGGGCCACAAACTTCTCAAAGAGCTCAGCAAAGGTTGTGACTTCCCATAGGGTATCTTATAGAACCAATCAATAGAGGTTACTCCCAAACTCTTGGAGAATAGGTGCATGAGATAATTATCACTATATGCTACTTCTTGAGATGTCATATAAAACTCTTTGATGTGGTTTATGGGGTCTCCTTTTCCATGATATTTATCAAAATTTGGCATCTCAAAGTGTTTGGGAAAGGGGATAGCTATGATCGATCGATCAAATGGATAGGGACACACCTTTTAAAACTTGAAGGTCTTCCTCTCTATGCTAGCTTTTAGCTCTTTGAGAGCATTCTTCATTTCTTCCCACTCAACATTGATTGGCATTTGAGTGGGTACTCCCATTTAGAAAGGATCTAGCGGTGTGTGAGAATAAAAGTGATTTTGTGGTGGATATTGTGGAGTGGGAAATAGAGATTGTCCAACAAGATAGGTGGATTGGAATGGATTTTGGGGTAATGATTGTTGGGGAGGATATTGCTACTGAGGATATAAAATAGTTTGTTGTTTCTGGGGGATGATAGTTTGTTAAAAACATTTTGGAACAGAATAGTGAAATAAGCAGAAATTGGGTTTGGAATTGGCCTGGAAAAGTGATCAAATGGATTGCCAGAGACCTCAAAATCCTTAGGAAAGTACACTTTTGATTCTATAGTATGGAACAACATTCAATTATGCTTGACCTCGAATAGAGCACAAACTAGGAGACAATGCAGACACATAGAAACTTAATAATTTGCAAACGGAATGACACTGGCAAAGTAACTAAACCGGCATATGGGGAGCTGAAAATTGGCATGAACACTATCTCTCATAGCTACAGTATGGTGCAAAAACTAGAATGAAAAGACCAATCATAGGTCAAAAGATGCAGACCACTAAAGTGGGCTACTCAATGAAAATCAGGAAACACACCATATGCAGATTTGTGGGAACACCTTTAAATGACCACTTCAAAAACATGTCAGAATTGAAACCCAGGACCCAAAACCTATTAAAAATGTCAAATGATAGGTGATGAACACCCTATCCAAGTGAATCATCATGAAAATCAATGGGTCCATACTTTTAATGCACTCAAGCTAGGTGTCTTTTAAAGACTTTCAAAGCACAATTCTGACACTAAGACAATTTTCTGAATATGGACTCAAAAACATAGACTAAATTTTTAAGCTCCAACAGTGGCTTTGAATGGGGATGTGTGCCCCATGTGGGCATGCAAAGGATCTAGAATCTTTGGTACAATAGACAAACCAAACTTTTCTTCTCTAACTTTCCTCTTCTCAAAACTCCAAACAGGGAACCCTTTATTGAAAGTAAACACACAACTGAAAGGAAAGTGACTGTACATGGAACACTTTATTTACAAATGGCCCAAAGCCATCAAGCTAAAATCACTTCTTACCTCTATCAAACAATTGATTTTCATCTTGATTGATCAAAGGTAGAATGAAACTACTACTTATGCCAACACAATCAAACATGCTGCCATGAATTGTCAGCACATCATATGGAAAATAGTCAACATCATCACTATCACTAAGCATTTAGAAATGAGTGAAATACTAAAAATGCTGATTAGTTTGCAACATTAAAATGTCACACTCTTCAAGATTTTTAACCAGTCAAGGAGGAAAACACTCTAACTCAACTGCAAAATTGGAAGTATGTTGGCCCTTTTCAAAAATTACTTGAACATCAAAATGAAAATTTTGAAACTCAACTCCATTTATACTATGTGAATGTTCAAGTAAATCACTTTGAACCACAGCTTGTGTCTTTAAATTCAAAATACTCTAAAAAACATCAGCATGCTAGATAGGGAAGATGAAAGACTCAATTTCTGCCTGATAACTAATACATTCTTCCTGATTCTTTTCAACCTCTTTTAAAAACACAACATCATCATTTATTTCATGATATTCTTGAAGAAACAAACATACCTCTGGCTGAAACAAAAAATCAGTAGTAGAACTTGAAACATCTTCCAGCTCTTCATGAAACATCTCAAAATGTGGCATGAATAATGTGTGTGTGTGCTATACACCTTCATGAAATTAGGACTATTAACTAACAATTCAAAGAAAATACAATACAAATTTAAACTAAGAAATGCATTTAATATCCATAACATCTCATGGTTCTCTAATTAGATGTGGTAAGTAGAGCTCTCAACTTAATCTCCACTAGTGACACTTCGAAAATGAGAAAGTATGATGCTACAATGCTTAATCTAGCTCACAACGATCCATTATGCAAATGATAAATTGAAATGCTAATGCTAAATGCTCTCAATTGCTATCAAATGCTCATAAAATGCCTATAATAACAATATTTTGCTCTCTAATTCTCTTCTATATGTTACTGCTCTCAAAATGACTCTTATTTATAGTAAATTCCCAAGGGTAGGGGGTAGAGTGAAGTAATCATGATTTAGCCTTGGATGAGTCAAAAAATTTGCAATGTTTTTAAATGGGGGGACAATTTAAATGTTTGTCTCAAAGCTTTGGACAAAAGGACAAAATTGAGTGGATGAGATTCAAAGTTGAATTTGTGTGATTGAGATTCAATTCCTTTGAGTGATCCATGTGCTTTGTGTTCTCAATTTTCATTGGCTGCTCAATTTCTGTTGAAAGATATTAGGATTTATTAAATTCCATCAATTAATTAAATTAGCCATGTAGGGAATAGGTTCCTTTTAATTTTTGATTTAAACAACTATACAATTAATTGATTAAAATCAATTATATAGTGTTTTTCATCCCTTTAAGCTTTGATTTAATTATTTAATGTCATTATTTAATTTTTCCTTTGATTTGATTGATTTTGTCCAACTTTGATTTAATAAAAGTCCATTTTGATTTGATCCTTTTTTATGAGAATTAGTGCATTTTGATGATTTTGAGCCATTTTATTGATTTAAAAGCACTTGCCCATTTTTGAGTGTCTACAAATGCCCCTCTTTGAATTGATGTGCGAAGAACATTGATTCAAAGAAATTTTTAAGTCCTAATCACTTTTAGGTCCTGATTTACTGATACACTGATATGCCACTGATATGATTGCTAGGTCCTGATATGAAATTGATTGCTGCTTGATATGATATGCCTCTAATATGATTGATAAAATGATATGTGCCCCACTGATTCAAAAAATTTGATGCCCCAAATTCACTGATATTTGATGCCAATTTGATACTCTGATGCCCCCTCAGAAATTAAACATATTGATCACTTGATTTGAAAGATTTTGTGAAATTGATTAATTGATTAATTGATTGAGTCAATATGTTTTCATTTCAAAAAAATATTGATGATATGCTAATTCCGATAATGCCCCGATTCGATTGATAGGTTGACATTAGGTCAATAGGTCAAAATTTACCTCTAAATTACGTCAAAATTAGCTTAAATAGGTTGAAAAACCTAGATCTACTATTCATTTTCACTTTTGACTAATGAGATTTTGCTCTGATCCTGTTTTGATTTTCGTGATGGTTGTCCCAATCAAAGAGCATCAGTTTGAGAGAGGTCTTTGCTATCAAAGGTTGTTGGACTATGGACCTCTAGTGAGTCATTTATAACCTTTCTTGAGCATTTATTGCTCATTTTCCACATTTATTGCAATTTTTTCATGATGTTATAGTTTTAATTTTGCAAAATGTTGCTTGGGAAAAGTTAAATGCCGCGTAACCTTTTAAAATAACACATCCACGCTTTTTACTCATGCCTTCACATAGTAAAATGTTGCCTAGGAACCTTTAAATCTCACCTGATACTGATAGGTTTTCGTGTAGCAGTAGGTTTTTCATGCCATTTTAGATATGTTTTCACGCATATAAAACCCTAGATTTTTTATGCCGCCTAGGCCCTGTTAAGTACCGCCTAACATTGTAAAATGATGCATTAAATGTTAAGTCATGTGTATTAATGATAAAGCACCGCGTAATATCTTTTCTACACCGCGTAAGGTAAAATGTCACGTGGTAATAGGAAAATGATGCCTACAGGATTTTGAATTTTTTTTGAAATTTCCAACTTGATTTTTTGATAAAAATTTGAATAACTCTAACTGATTGATTGATTTCCCAAGATGGCTAGGTCTATTGTAGTTTAACAAAACAATTAATTAGGATATCAGGATAATGGTACCAATGAATTTGATTTGTCAATCTGATAGGATAGAAAAATTGATAGTGGGATACTGATAGGTAGGATTGATAATTCATTCTCAAGACATAGAGACATGAACAAATGGTACTGGGTTTGATTCTTTGATTCTAATAGAACTGATTGACTTAAAATGATTCACTAATATAGAAAACTGATATGATTCTCTTGATTTTGCCAAACAGGCACATTTTCGTAAGTTGTATATATGGACCGTTGCATCATGGGTCATTGAGTTAGGTCAGGATTTGACTCGAGTAGAGTATCGAGTTATTGAGTTGTGTGACCTTAACTTCCTTCTTGACATCCCGTGGTTCCAGCTGAACCATGGCCTTCTTACCGCAGTGGTAGAGAGATGGCACTCTGACCATAATACCTTCCATCTACCTTTTGGAGAGATGACCATCACTCTGGAGGACGTGTACAAATTACGCATTCCTTGTCAGGGGGAGATGGTATATTATGATTATGTTTATGATAGTACAATCTACAGAAAAGTGTTTTGAGACAACACTATTGATGATGACATGATTATGTGGGCATAGTTCACTTCATTCCCCACATTGCCAGCAGTATTGGGTGCTCTAATCGGTGGATTATTACTTCCCGACCGGCAAGGTCATGGCTTCTCAGTTGGATGGGGCAGGATACTCGAGGACTTGCTTGCATAGCCTCAATGGTTTGATTGGGGCTCATGTGTCCTTGCTCAGCTTTATCATGATTTGCATGAGGTTGTATACAGAGAGAGTTCTTCTTTGTCGGCAGGTGTTGTGATCTTGCAGTTATGGGTGTGGGAGCATCTTCCCATCACTAGGCCAGTATTAGACAGGATTTGGCGACAAGGTTTTCCTTATGCTTTTCTATATGGTGGCATGGTTGTCCAGCATCATCTGGGCAAGCTTGAGTATTGGCATCGTCAAATTGATGATCTTGATCAGGTTCAGTGGCATCTATATATAGGCTGTGAGAGATGGAGGGAGGATGATGATGAGCTCCCATATATGTTTTCTCCTCGATGGATGATTGGTAGAGCTACTACTATTATTAAGAGGTTTTTGCTTTGGTCAAGTTTCTAGGTAGTATGGCAGAGTATAGGATATGCCACAGGGTACAATGTTATATTCCAAAGTCCAGGTAGAGATATCCTTGTGGGGTGCTCAGATAGATTTTCAATTTTCCTGTGACTGGATTGCTCATTTGGCATACTGCAGATGGGATTTTCTTGGGGGTGTTGCTGATGCTAGTATATTACATGAGTATCGAGACTGGTGGGATCAAAATAGATTCCTTCAATTTACAGATCTAGTAGAGCCTATCCTTGGACATGATGAGAGATCAGAGGATGACAGAGGTGATGATGATGGGGATGGTGGCGGTGGTAGGAGGAGACATCAGAGACGAAGGGGTCAGTGAGTATAGAGAGCTCCTTAGGTCATGGATCAAGGATGAGATGGGCTATGGGTGAGAGGTGGACATGTTAGAGATAAAGCTAGGGGATAGGTTCGACAATATCATGGGGCTGAGATTGTATGTCCTAGACCAGCAGCAGGTGATAGATGACAGAGACAATAGAGATAGCAGAGGGCTTAGAGATAGGCTCATGTAGATGTTTCTCAACAGATTCCTGGTGGTTTGGATCCTTTGGTTCAATTACAATGGGCTTCCTTAGCATAGCAGGATCAGATTTTGGCACAGCAGGTGCCTCCACAAGTTCCTAGATCACAAGATATGGGTCAGTCACCTCAGGAAGCTCCTAGTATTGAAATTCTATCACAAGATGTTCAGTTAATGGAGGATAGATGTATCTATTGTTGTGGGTAGATTAGACCAGGTGGCTATGTTGATGTAGTAGTTTATGACTTATGTGACTCAGAGACCTAGTATGGCTAACACTTCTCAGGCTCCTCCTTCACAGGATAGACAGGATGACAGGGATCCAGATGGATTAGGTACTGGGGATGGATTAGGTGTTGCTATGGGATCATGATGATTTGATGATAGAGTTGTTCCTTGTTGATGTCTATTGTATCATGTTATTGATGTTTATTGATTGGAACTTGATGTATCACTTTGTTGACATTGTATCTTGCTATACTAGTTTGATGATCACTGATGTTTATGAACACTTATATGATGATATACTTTTCCTTGATTCTATTGATGAGTTTATTATGAGATTATCTTTATATATAGCTATATGATGTTTTATGATGCATTTACTTTGATTATGCTATGGATGCAATGTATCTCATTTATGATATAGATAGATGGATGCAATGAGTTATGCTATTTTGATATGTTTTTCTGCTTTTCACATGTATGGGTGCAAAGTGTTTTATTGAAAATATGGATATGAATGCCCCTATGTTTTTTATTTTTGAATGTATGCAATTCTATTCTTAAATGTATGCAAATGAGTAATCAATCTTTTTCTTTTGGTTTTTCTGATATATGGATAATGAATAATGATTAATGCTATACAAAATATAATCTTACATTATTGATTTGGAATCAAGGATAAGAACATTTGATTGAACCCCCCTTTTTCTTGAATGTTTTGACCAACCCAGATTATTAATATACCCCCTTTGTCCTTTGGAAAAATAACCACAAACATGCACTTAATCTAACATGATAATGCAATGCAATGCAACTAAGTGTCACTAGCTTTTAGCAAAGAAATGCCATAGAGATAAATTTTCATCATTGAGCATTTGTGGGACTGGAAAGCTAGTACAACCATCACTAACCACATCATGATGATATGAATACCGCTTTTCATCATTTTTGGTAACCTTTTTTTGGAAACTAGTACAACCCTCACTAGTTGGATGAACAAACTATGGGAGTATGAATACCGGTTTCAATGGATTCAATGTTGCAATTGGATTTTGGTATTAAGATATGGAAGATCTAAATAGCCAAGGTATCCATTTGTGTAAACAAGCAAAGTTTAATCCTTCATCTTATGTGATAGTCCTCAATGGTTCTTTGATGACCATGTCGTTAGATGAATTCTCATAAGTTGATGGATTTCTCTCAAAATAGTCACTCAAAGGCAAGAAAATATCATGTCTCTATCATGGCCAATCTAGTCAGAACATCATCAATTAGCTAAAGAGATGTGATAAAATTTATTTCAATAAAGATCATCAAAAGAAAGCTTCAAGTGTTTTGCAATGTATCAAGATTTTCAAATAGAATTTCCAGCCATTCTAATCTTTTAAAGTGTTGTCAATTTTTAATCCTAGATAATAAAGTCAATGAAGGCTCAAGGATCAAGTTGTGGGATCGGAATACTTGGTTGTGAACAATGATATCCATCAAAGGTTCAACAAAAATCTCTCTCTTCTGAAGCTTTGATAATTCCTTCTCTGATGTGACTGAATTTAGCACTAATTGAATCTATTTTTACCAAAAATCCAATCCTTTCCTGCCCCCAAGTGATAAATGTGATCGTGTGACAAACTTAGGGCAAAATAGGCAATGCGACAATGCAGCTAACAGGTTTTATTATGACTATGCACAAATGACAAATGCAATGAAGATTTACAAGTGAGATGTTGGGAATGCAATATGTACATATGCAACTAGGAATGACTTAAGGGAACAAATAGCGCTTGATTGCCAAGTTTTCACCTTTTGGGTCTTTTTTCTCTTTTTTTTCTACCAAGGCACCTATTGCTAGGTTTTCACCAAGACACTTTTTTCTTTTTCAATTTTTTTTCTTTTTTTTTCTTTTTTCAATTTTTTTTTTGTATTTTTAAGATCTCTTTTGACTATGTACAATAAATATGATGCTCCTCATCTGATACTCTTTATACTCTTTCATCTACCTCATGTATAGAACCTCTTTAGGTGGATGCTATTGATAGGTTCTTGTAGCTCTTCTCCATCACAATCTGCTAGTTTATAAGTTCTTGTTACAAATGAAGAAACAATGATGAATGAACCAAGCCAATTATCCTCCCATTTACCTTTCTTCTCCCTTTTGGCTTGATTTATGGGGTTTTCTCTTAGTACTAAGTCACCTACTTGAAAGACTCTCTATTTGATATGCTTATTGTAGTTTCTTGAGATCCTGTTCTGATAGACTTTCAAGTGTTCATAGGCTTGCGTTTGGTGCTCTTCTAACAACTCTAATTGTTGAAGTTAGGAAACTCTATAGTCCTCATCTGTTATCAACCCTTGCAATGATACTCTTAAAGATGGGATTTCAACTTCTAAAGGTAGAACAGCTTTAGCTCCATAGACTAATGAAAATGGTGTAGCTCCCATAGGTGTCTGAATGATAGTTCTATAGGCCCATAATGTTGGGTTAATTTGCACATGCCAATCTCTTCCTGGCTTATTCACCGATCTCTTCAAGATTTTCAAAATCTTCTTATTTGTAGCTTCAGCTTGTCCATTTCCTTGAGGATAATAAATGGATGAAGAGTGATGGGTAATATGGAATGTGCCACAAAGTTCATCCACATCTTTGTTTTTGAATTGTTTTTCATTGTCTATGATTATGGCATAAGGAATACCATATCTACAAATGATGTGATTGATTATGAACATGGATATCTGTTTACCCGTGGCGATGATCAAGGGAATGACTTCTACCCACTTTGTGAAATACTCTGTCATGGTGATGATGTACTTGTTCCCATTGGAAGATGGTGGATAGATTATGCCAATCAAGTCAAATCCCCATTGATAGAATGGCCATGGTATAACAAAGGGATGCAATTCTTGTGCCAGAACATGTATCATGCTGTCATGGTATTGACATTTGTTGCATATTTTGACAAAGTGACAAGCATCTTTCTCTAAGGTTTTCCAGAAATACCCCATACGAAGGATCTTATTGTCTAGGTTTAATCCACTTGAGTGCGACCCACAAATGCCCTTGTGAACCTCACTTAAAGCTAACTTAGACTCCTCTTCCTCTAGACATCTAAGTAACGTCCCATCAAGACCCTTACAATACAATGTTTTGAAAAGGATTATGTAACAGGCTAATTGTCACATGAAATTTCATTTTTGGGCTCGTGATTGGTCTATAGGTAACACTTGGTCTTTGAGATGGGTATAGATAGGGTCGTACCAAGGTGAGTCATATCCATTGAGTAGGGCAACAATTTGGGTGTCAGGAAGGTCAAATGTTGGTTTTGCCAACTCTTCCACCAAGAATTTGTACTTCTCATTATGATATGGTTTTTGTAATAATGAAGCTAAGGTTGCCATTATGTCAGCTACTCTATTCTTCTCTCTTGGAATTTGTTCAAAGGTTATCAAAGCAAAGTACTTTTTCCAAGCCTCTATCATGGTCTTGTATGTCATGAGTTTCTCATCTTTGGTATTGTATTCATCATTGATCTGATTGATTATTAACTAAGAGTCTCCATATACTTGTAGTTTGGTGATGTTCCATTCTAGAGCCATCTTAATCCCAATGACTAGAGCCTCATATTAAGCTATGTTGTTTGTACACAGGAACAAAAGCTTGTATGATTTTGGAATGGTATACCCTTGAGGGGTAATCAATAGTATGTCAGCCCCAGAACCTCCTTGTGTATATGAGCCATCAAAATACAACTTCCATGTCTTGGCCTCTATGTTGACAATTGTTGAATCCGGAAACTCCACTTGAATGGTTTGCGTAGAAACCAATGGGTTTTCCGCTAAGTGATCTTCTATCACTTTTCCTTTTATGGCTTTCCTATCCACATACTCAATGTCGAACTCACTTAATATCATGACCCATTTTGCTATCCTACCTGTTAAGGCAGTTTTGCTTAGCAAGTATTTTAGAGGATCAATTTTTGCAATAAGTTTCACCTTGTGCATCAACATGTAATGCCTCAATTTTTGTGATTCAAAGACAACTGCTAGACAAGATCTTTCCATGAATGTATAATTGAGTTCATACTTGATCAATGTTCTACTCAAATAGTAGATTGCTCTTTCTTTCCCTTACTCATCTTCTTGCGCCAAAAGAACTGCTAGAGACCTCTCGGTGGCAGATATGTACAACAGCAATGGTTTTCCCTTGATTGGTGGCATTAGGATTGGTGGATTTATTAGATAAGTCTTTAACAATATGAAGGCTTTTTTGCATTCTTCATCCCACATGAAAATAGTGTCTTTGTGTAGTAACCTTGTGAATGAATGGCACTTTTCTGCCAGTTGAGAGATAAATCTCCTTATTGATTGAATCTTTCCTTGAAGGGACCTCATTTGGCTTATGTTATTTGGAATCTCCATATCCATTATGGCCTGAACCTTTTCCGGATCTACTTCAATGCCTTTAGCAAAAACTATGTAGCCTAACAACTTGTCGGATTGGACACCAAAGGCACATTTTTTTGGATTAAGTCTCACTTTGAATTTTTCTAATCTTGTGAATATCTTTTCCAAAATTTGTAGGTGATCTTCTCTTTTGTGTGACTTTGCCAATATGTCATCCATATAATCTTCTAGAAAGGTGTGCATCATTTCATGGAAGATAGTTGTCATTGCCCTTTGGTATGTGGCTCTGACATTTTTAAGGCCGAAGGGCATGACGTTCCAACAAAAGGTACCCCAAGGAGTTGTCTTATCTTGGTCTTTGGATGCAATTTTTATCTAATTATAGCTGCTAAAACCATCCATTAATGAGTACATGGAGTGACCCGATGTCAATTCCACTATCGCATCTATGCTTGGAAGTGGGAAGTCATCCTTAGGACATACAAGATTCAAGTCTCTAAAATTCATGCATACCCGAATAGATTTGTCATGCTTGGTAACAGATACAATATTAGATATCCATTCAGCATATGCAATTGCTCTTATAAATCCCACCTTCAAAAATTTCTCTAATTTGGTTTTTACTAGGAGAGCTACATGTGGGTGCATCTTTCTCAACTTCTGCTTAACAGGCTTAACCCCTAGTTTAACATTCAAATGGTGCATAATGAAGTCGGGATCCAATCCTGGCATGTCGGCATAGGACCATGCAAAGTTCACTTGTTTTTCTTGGAAAAACTTGATAAAATTCTTTCTTTCTAAAGGTGTAAGTGACGTTGCTAGGTGTATGAATTTTAGATCCAATTTTGTTCCAATGTTGACCTTTTATGTTGGCTCTATAAGAATCGGTGACCTTTCTTATTCATGTTCGGGTAGGGTATCCAACCTCTCTTCCTTTGGTGCCATAGTTGGGTTTTCACCATAGGAAACATCCTTTATCTTTACTTTTTTTGGTTCTGGTGCTGCCACATAGTGGTTTTCATCACTAGAAATTTTCATTTTTTCATTTTTTTTCATTTTTTTCTTTGGATTAAGAGATTGGACCCCCGCTGTTCTCATCATGTTTGGATTGAATTCGTTGGTGAAAGAGGGCTCAACTGCATTAAGGTATTGGGTCATTTCTTGGTCATTTTGAAAATAGAGTAAGTCACTTGGCTCATTTAGGTCCCAATCAATAAGGTCGGGATGCATCAAGGATAGGGATTCATTTGGTAAAGTTCCCTCAGCTAGAATTATGGACATGACTTCATTGGATGGTTTGTACATTGTATCATTAAGATCTATGATGTGAGCTTCCTCGAGATGGTCCATGGAAGAAGGATCAAAGTCCTCTTCACTTGAGTCCTCAAGGACTTCTACAGGAAATAGCATGGGAAACACAACACATGGATTAATCCTAACGTTTGAATCATCCTCCTCTGAGGGTTCCCAAAATTCCTTTATCCATGGTCGATTAATGAGTGTTTGTCCTATATTGAGTTCTTGTATGATGGGATCTTCATTTCTTAGAGTTTTTTTCCTTGGAACATTAGCATAAGCATGTATTGTGACAACCACTTTATCATTGCATGAGTCATTGGATAAAGTGTCCCACTCATAGTCTTGGGAATCATCACTATCCACATTCGATTCCACCATGTTCACTTGAGGATATGAATCATGCATTGGGCTGGAGCTTTCTCCTTTGTGTTGGTAGCCTACCCCTGATCTTTCTTCTTTTTCCCTCCAAGAAGGTTCAATAGGCTCTAGCAAGCCTCTATTTATTTTTCCTAAGGATCGTCTTCCCTTGTACCCCATTTTTTGCATTATCTCAAATCCTTTCCCATATTGCTCAATTTGAATGTTAATGTGTTGAATTCTCTCTACGGGAGTATTTGAGGTATCATCTTCATCATGATAAAGTCATTGGAGAACTTCATCTTCTTCTTTATCAAATGTTGCTTTGTCACTTTCCCTTACAAAATAAGAGTTATATTTATGAGGAAGATGTTTTTTGGATAGTTTCCCATGTGTTCTTGGAGATGTGGGTAAATTGAATAAGGAAATAGAATATTCCCCTACTCCCTTGGACTGGATTTTACATTGTTTTTCAAATGTATGCATCATTTCACTCATTTTTTATAGTGGTCCTCTTTAGCTTTATCTTTCTCTTCTTTGGTAGGTTTGAAAAGTTCTACTTCTAGTTTAGATGCTTTGTCTAAATTTTCATTTGACGTTGGACCCTCATAACTCACTTTCTCCTTTCCTTTAGTTGATGTAGTTGAGTTAGCTTGAGGAGGGTTTGAAGTATCACTTAACATTAACTTAGGATCATCCTCTTTGATGTCTTCAATGGTGGCCCTTTGGATAATTCCTTCTCTATTATGGGGAATAAATAGTTTGTGGAGAGGCTTTAGTGCATTGCAATATTGGAAAGGATTTGAATCCCCTCCAACCATGATTTCCTCACCCATGTATAGAAATTGTATGCATTGATGATACATGGATGGAACCGCTTGCATCTCATGGATCCACGGCCTCCCCAATAAGATATTATAAGTTAGTTTCATATCTAAGACTTCGCATTTTGTGTCCTTTTTGACAGGTCCAACTTGAATGGATAATACAATCATGCCTTTTGAGGCTCTTTCAACTTCATCATAAGCCTTTATGGTAATTATTTTTGTAGGATCAATGCATGACTCAAATAATCCTAGAGATTTTACAAGGCTCAAAGTGCAGATGTTAAGACTAGATCCCACATCTATGAGAGCTCTCTTGACCCTATGTCATTCAATCAAAACTTCTATATGCAATGGCAGATTTTGGGGATGGGTAATGGACATGTCATCATGGTCTGAAAATGAAAGGCAATGAGGCGCAATGAGATTTCCTACCATATTCTGAAACTTCTCCTCATCCAAGTTGGTAGGAACATTAATTTCCACTAATGTCTTCTCTAATATTTCTTTATGATTTGGTGATAACTTTAATAACTCCAAGATAAAAATTTGCGTTGGAGTCTTTTGTAGTTGATCCACCAAACTGTATGGTTTTGCTATTGTAGCCAATTGTTTTTCCAAAATGTTGGATTGTGGAGGGCCAATAGGTCTAGGATCAACCCCTTTGAAGCCTGCCCCCTAGTGATAACATTAGATGTTTCTTTTTGGGGCTGTTCTTTGATCACTATAGTATTTACCACATGCTCACTTTTGGACAATGTATTGACAACGTTATCATAGGGAGGTGCAAAATTGATATTGTTACTGCTTTGTTTATTCTCATTGGATGACTCACCTTTTTCATGGTTATAAAAAGGTTGTTTAAACATTGTGTGATCTTCATTACCTTGAGGCCCTTCAATGGTGATTGTACCACTATCAATCAAGTCTTGCACCACATTCTTCAATTGTAAGCACTCATTGGTCTTATGCCCTCTAATTCTATGATATTCACAATGACTATTCTCACTCCACTAGATGGGTTTATTCTATGGCTCATAGGGTTGAATGCCAGGTAAATTAATGATATTGTTAGCCATGAGAGTCTTCAATGCTTTCTCGAGAGGTTCACCCAAAGGTGTGAAGTTCCTCTTGGGAGTTGGTACCAAGAATTTTTTAGATTTATTACCTCCTTGGTTGTTCCCAAAATTGCCACTATTGGTATTGCTGTTGTAAGGCACTTTGGGAGCCTGATTTTCATTATTCATCTAATTAGGTGTTCTTGTGAGAGAAAAGGGAGTCACTTTCAAGTTACTAGAATCGACAACATCATCATTGACTACTCCTTTATTGTTATTCTTCAACCCAAACCGATTATAATTGTTAGAGAAGTTCTTATTCTGGTTGTTATGGATGTTGTTGGAGGTATTGTTATTTTAATTCTTATTGTCTTTGTAGAGTTTCAACTCTCCACTCTTAACTAATACCTCTTCAGTGGTTACTCCATTTTCAATAAGATCTTGGAAGGTCTTAGGACATTGCATTCTCAATCATTAATTCATCTTATTGCTCAAGATATTGATGAAGATATCCATCTTCTCTTTTTCGGGTACACTCCTAGGATATCTAGCAAATACTGTTCTCCATATTTGTAGGAAAATGAGGAATCTTTCTCCCTCCTTTTGCTTTGTATTAAATAAAGTTATCATTGTGACTTCGTGCTTGATGTTGTATGAATAGTGTGCCACAAATTTTGAAGCTAGCTCTTCAAAGGTTTTAATGTCGGATGGTAATTTTGAAAACCACTCCATGGCCATACCTCCTAAGCTTCTTAGGAATAATCTCATTAAATAAGTGGTATCATGCATGAACTCCAAGCTCAATGCACAACATTCTCGTAGATGATCTTGAGGATCCGATGTTCCTTCATATTTATCATACTTAGGAAATACTATATTGATAGGGAATGGTACCATGACTAGACTTTTGTCAAATGGAAATGGACATAATGCTTCTATAGAAAGGGGCTTTGGAGCCCTACTTTTCTTTATCATATCCAATTGCATTTAAAATAACTTAAATTTTTTATTCATTATATCGAGTGGGCCCTCTTCAACTTCTGGTGTTCTAAGCTGATTAACATCATAATCGCAAGGGAGTTTAAGACCCTTTCGGGATAGATCTAGAAAGTGATTTTCTTTGTCTCTTTCCATTTATTTCTCCATAAGTTTCAAGAAACAAGGACTTTGTATAGCCTCACTAACCCTCTCATCAGTGGCATCTTTGGCAGTTGGTTCACCATTAGCCTTAAGGTTAGTGTTATCAATTCCCTGAGTGTTAGTATTATCAGCCCCTTGAGTGTTTGAGTCTATTCCTCCATTATTGGCATTACCCTGATTGTTTGGGTCCATACCTCCATTTTTGTTATTACCCAAGCTACCGGAGTACATCATGTTAGTTTCCATCTCTTGAACGGGTGATTCTTGGGGTACTCTTGGGGTGGTAGAAGTATCACTTGGGTAAGGAAGTTCTTGTCTCAGATAAGTCTCGTCTTCTTACAAGGTTTTCTTTATGTAATATGATCAAGTAAAAGCAAGCATGAACATAAACCATTTGAAAATAAGCTCTTATCTTGTTGGCTTGTGATCGAATCCTTGTGAAATTTTCAAAATTGCTCAAAACTAGGATTTCTGACTAGGCAGGGTACTGGAACAAATAAAATAGTCAAAAGGGTATCTGAATCTGGAACCAAAAAATTTTGAAACCCTCAGGAAATGCTCACTATTTTCCCTTTTTTGTTTCTAGGCATCACTTGCCTACATGTAGGTGTGACTTAAAGGTTGATATGCGTCGACTGGAATTGATTTAGGTGGCACTCTGCAGATGTGCAAGCGGCACTTTACTATTGATTGGCATTTTTCTAGTTTTTACAAGCGTCACTTAATATATCTTAGGTGTGACTTTACGGTTGATAGGCATTTTTTGAATAGTCATAGGCATGACTTTACTGCTGACACGTGGTATTTCTCTATGCATAGGCAGAACTTTGCTGACCAGATTGTAAATTTTAGATTTAAAAAATTGTAAGATCAGGTTTATGGAATTTTATTGTTTGAAAATGGAACACAATCACAACACACACATCAAATTTTAACCATGTCCCTAAAACCACACTAAAGTGTATGTTCTTGGTCATTTTTCACAAGTATTGAACAAGAAAGTATTCCACACAGTCTACCTATAGTCAAATTTGGCTTTTAACATTGTTCGGCTCTATAAGGTAGCTTACTAATTTATCAAGGATTTAATGAATAATCCATTCAAAACTATGCCAAGTTCTTTTTCCCACATGCGGGCTTCCCACACGCACAAAAGCACGATTTGGTGCAATCCCCGAAAGGACTACTAGAGGAAGTGAAGCAACTTGCACACAATCTAGCCACTTCCCTTTTAAGGAAAAGTGTGTTTGATTATAGTGGGTTGGAAAGTACCATGATAAAAGCAATTATCTCCCACTTGGGTCGTTCCCTCTCATCGGCCTTGTTAAGGCAATTTCTTGGGAGGCAGGCCCTCTAATGTTCTAGCATGTTCATGTAAACCAAGGAAATAGAGTTAAGAATAAGTTTTTGGGAATTTGGTTCACCTAAAAGGTGAAGAGCATATCCCTAACTTTTTCTTAATTTCCCAAACACAATAAACAATATTCAATTATTTCACCCACTAACTATAGATAATTGAGTATTTCTACTCTCTCTACAAACAAGGGGCTTTGATCTTATGTGCTTGATTCCTCAACCTTTCTTCTTAACCAAAAAGTTCAACACCTTTGGAATTTTGATTCACTAGAAGAAGTGAAAAGCATAGGCCTAAGTGCTAAACTTTCCAAACAAAGATAGGTTGTTTTGTAATTACTAGATTTTCAAATGCACCAATGCCACAATTTAAGGGAAAATATTCACTAGTTTTAGGCTTACCTTTCCTTGTAGCTAGCATAAGCTAGGGGCATTTTTGAGTGATTTTTGTCATTTTTAGCTTACCTTGGCTATAGCTACTTTCCAATGTGCTTTCCTCCAACAAAGTTAGTCAACACAAATAGCAACAATGAGGGGAACCAAAATGAATTTGAAGAAGGAAAGTTATGTATTGAATCTTAAAGCCTTATTTGCAAATTTTGAGAAAAACTTGAATTAAGGAGAAAAAATCCAATTAAGTGATACAAACTTAGTTTTGTAAGCATCTACAATTTTGAGATAGTTCTCATATACCTAATTTTCTTCTTCTTGTGACTCCTCAAGAACCTATTTGATGTGAGCAAAGTTTTCCTTCTTGATTTTCCTAGCCAAAGCCTTCCCTTCTTGATTGAACTTACTCTCTGGATTTTGAACCTTTCTATGTTTTCTCATCTACAGTAAAAAATATAGATAGAGAGTAAGAAAAACAATAGTTATAGATTTGACAACAAATAAAGGTAAAAAGTCGTAGGCGTCATTAGTCAGCTAATACACTTGATTTAAGGATAAGCAGGCATAACTTTAAAAATATCAGGCCTCACTTTCCAATGACACAAGTGACATTTTACGTTCAGCAGACATAACACTTTAATTACTAGGCATGGAAAGTACTAAAAATTGCGTATGATAAGCTATTTAAAGCGACAATTAACAAATATTAGGCATTAGTAAAGAGATACTAGGCATGACAATTTGCAGTAAATTGCATCGTAAAGGTTGTCATGGGTGGAAAAAGACAGTGAATAAGCAGTACTTCTCAGGTGTTAGGCATCACTTTACTGTCTCAGGTGAATCAATTTATCTCACAAGCGTCACACTTTATCTATCAAGTGTTAGTTAATTGCTGGTAAGTGTCAGAACAGTGATCACGGATGTCATTTAATCCTTCATACGTGTCATTTCCCCTATTTCCTGCAAAAATTCATGAAAAAGTGATAGCAAAAACACACAAAAACTTGATGAAAAAGTTAGAAATGAGGCTTAGAGTGCCACGGTGGGCACCATTTGTGTGTGTATGCTATACACCTTCATGAAATTAAGACTATTAACTAACAATTCAAAGCAAATACAATACAAATTTAAACTAAGAAATGCATTTAATATCCATAACATCTCATGGTTCTCTAATTAGATGTGGTAAGTAGATCTCTCAGCTTAATCTCCACTAGTGACACTTCTAAAATGAGAAAGTATGATGCTACAATGCTTAATCTAGCTCACAATGATCCATTATGCAAATGATAAATTGAAATGCTAATGCTAAATGCTCTCAATTGCTATCAAATGCTCATAAAATTCCTATAATAACAATGTTTTTCTCTCTAATTCTCTTCTATATGTTATTGCTCTCAAAATGACTCTTATTTATAGTAAATTTCCAAGGGTAGGGGGTAGAGTGAAGTAATCATGATTTAGCCTTGGTTGAGTCAAAAAATTTGCAATGTTTTTAAATGGGGGGACAATTTAAATGTTTGTCTCAAAGCTTTGGACAAAAGGACAAAATTGAGTGGATGAGATTCAAAGTTGAATTTGTGTGATTGAGATTCAATTTCTTTGAGTGATCCATGTGCTTTGTGTTCTCAATTTTCATTGGTTGCTCATTTTTTGTTGAAAGATATTAGGATTTATTAAATTTCATCAATTAATTAAATTAGACATGTAGGGAATAGGTTCCCTTTAATTTTTGATTTAAACAACTATATAATTAATTGATTAAAATTAATTATATAGTGTTTTTCGTCCCTTTAAGCTTTGACTTAATTATTTAATGTCATTATTTAATTTTTCCTTTGATTTGATTGATTTTGTCCAACTTTGATTTAATAAAAGTCCATTTTGATTTGATCCTTTTTTATGAAAATTAGTGCATTTTGATGATTTTGAGCCATTTTATTGATTTAAAAGCACTTGTCCATTTTTTAGTGTCTACAAATAAATCAACCAACAGCCCATTGCATATATCCTTATCTTGGCACATGTTTACCAAGCACAAATCACTATCATAGGGAACACTGTCAGTATTGCTCATCTCTGTTTGATAAGACATTGTCTCAATACCATTAATAATATCACATTTATCAATGTCTATATCAAAAAAGTTAACTTCCATTAAATTTGGGCAAGAATTTTTTGATTTCTAAGGGTATTACATTTGGGTAGCCAGGAATGCCCTCAAAGTCTAAAGGTGAAAAACATTTAAAAAATAGTTGATCTCCTGGCTGGGATACTTTATATGCTAATATTTGAAGACACACAGGCCTGGGAAAATTTTGAATACATCTTTGCTTTCTTTTACAAGCAACCCAACCTTGCCTATGAAAACTCAAATAATTTTCTTATGCAGATATTGTCCATGGTAAAACTAACATATCCTTTTTTTCAAATAATTTGCATACACCATCAAATATAGCAGTTGAATCTGCTCAACATACTTGTATGCAAAAACACCATAATCTTTTCTCTTTTACTGAGTGCTTTTAATCACTGAATAGGGAAGCATTTTCTATGCATATGATTCTCACAAAACTTGGCTATGAAAATTAGATTACCTGGAGATGTTGTGGTAGCTATTCAATTCTAATCTAAAGTCTCCTCCAAATCATTTTAAAAATATTTGTAAAGTCACCACCTCTTTGCAGAGGACAAAGTCTGGATCAGCTGAGAACCTTTTTTCAATTCTGAACTTCCTTTACCAACAAACACAACATAACTTCACAGAATACACTGTCTGTCAGGATCACAAAATACATTGCAATTTCATATTACAAAATAATGATCAAATGAAGATTTAGAGTCACCACTCACACTCGATGAGAAGAGATAACAAATTTTGAAAATAACTTGACTCTATGATCACATAACCAAACTCTGGGATGATTCAGTCAAGCAAGGAAAATGCATCTTAAACTTGTCGTCCTTTATTTCATCCCGAGTAGAGTCTCCAATTTTGTTAGTACTTTTTCTTGCACCCTTCGATTCTAAAAGATAAAATGATAACCATGCATGGGATATTTATTTGATTGTTAGAAATCTACTTCTTCCTACAAATCAGAGGACAAGAAGGGTGCTAACATTGACAAGGCCTACAACCTTCTTCACTTTGAGTTCCACTCACTCAGGCAGGTACACCTCATCTGCACACACATAAATCCTTATTACAAACAATAGGCCTGTAGGTATGTCACTTTATGGAATAGTTTTTAGACTTTTTGGGAATGAATACCCCAGTGCTCACCAGATCTCATGGAAAATCCCACTTGCATACAATGAATCTGAAAACTAGACAAACTTCCCAACTCCTATCAACATGAAAGGGAAAATGTTATCATTTATGTTTTGGGTGGGATGGACCTCTAAAATACCCCAAATCCATCAAAGACCAGTGCCTTATCCAATGGGCAACAGAGTCAAATGAAATATGCAGTAGATAACTTATGAAATAAGAAAATAACATAGTCTAACATGATGATGCCTTACATCAAATCATGCACCATTGATCAAACTCTACTTACGAATCCACCTGTGTATTTAGATATGCAGTCTCCTATTCAAATAATTTAACTCTCCCCTTGGAAGAGACCCAGAAATATGAAACACATTGATCAGTAATATACTAAAAGACAAATATGAAATACCCTTGATATCTCAATTCATACACGCCTGAAAATGAATCCTGAACTCAGTTATTTCCTTGAAATAACTCTGTCGTGAACTCACAACAAAAAAAATAAAACACCCCAAATGCTTTAACCAATAAATTTAGGAAGAAAATGGAGAAAGTCTAATGGTAGTAAAAATAGTGTTGCAATCCTATTCACAAGATAAACTATTACACACATATCTGTCTAAAAAACCAGAGAGGATCAAGAACACCCGATATGAGTAAAAGAGGGCAATATTATAGAAAAGAACCACTCATGGAACTAGTCCAGAAAAGATCACAGAGAATTTAGACTACAAGCTTCCTACCAGACCTAGAACTCTCCACCCTTTTGAAAAATGGAGAAAAAGAAAAGATAAAGGCAAAACAAGGTCAGTCACAAATTACTGACAGCTGCCAATTCCTATCAAAATATCTTTTGATTCTCACCAATTCATTTCTTTCTGCAACTACCTCCATCTTTAGAGTCACTTTTCCCTCCAAATTTGCATCCTTTTCAAATTGCCTTTACCTCTGCAAATAGATTTGATCTCGAAATCAAAACCTCTTACTGCTCTTTCCCGCTGCCTTGAAACTGAAAATAAACATCGCCACTAGATTCCTCATCTTCTCTCATTTTTGGTGATATACTACATGCCCATGTTCTAATAAAATTTGAACCTCCAAGCATTAAATCAGTGAGCAGGCCCTGCCATTTGAATTTTTACATTTAATCCTAATGTCTGAACTATGTCAATTTTTTAAATCTTTTGAAATCTTTAATCTGGCTTTTTCTCCTCAAGTCTCCAAGTCTCTAAATCACCATCTGGAGACTTGGTGACCAGACTTCAGTCTCCAAGTCTCTGAACCATCTAGAGACTTGGCGACTAGCCTTCAGTTTCCAAGTCTCTGAATCTTCTTCTGGCAACCTAGCAACTACGACAATCTCCAAGTCTTCAGATTTTCACCACTTGACCACCAGCATCTCACGACTGCCTGACCAGGTTAGTCTCCAAGTCTCCAAATTAATCCTCCTAACCACCAAACTTCTTGAGATCACACCATTGTGTTGTCTCCAGGTCTCTGAATCTTTGGCTTCTAACCGCCAACATCACGAGACTGCGCGACTAACTGCATTCTCCAGGTCTCTAGATTTTTGTCTAACTATTGGTTTGGTCTTGAGACTGCATGACTAGCTGCTACATGTCCTCCTAGGGTCCATGACACTATCACTCTTCTGTAAAATTGCGTTACCTATGGGCCCATTGACATGCATCCTAAGGCACCTTCACACGGTCACATGTGTAGAGCCTCTACTTTTCATTCTATCTCATTATGTGGGCATTGTTTCATTTAAACATCAAAGTCTTCCTTACCAGGATGAATGTGGGATAAATCATTTAGAGTATTTTAAATGACCTTTCAAAATTTTGGTCTTCATGCCTAGCTGGCGTGCACCTTCCGGGCAGGCCCACAAGGCAAAGGCAACCACTTCCTCCCTTCCTTCTTTATTTACTTCCTATCTAGGTGCCAGTACCTGTGGTGCATGTGGGCTTATACCTCAATACATTGTCTTCCTTCGTTCACCTAGCCCAGGCTTCATTTTATTGTATGTTGGTCATAATCCATATATCACATAGCCCTTTCCAATCTTCAATGCACATTCAAATGCATCGGTCTCCCCATTTTATCATCTTGGCTGCTCACGCAAAGACCTATTCTTCATACTGGGCCTACAAAAAGAGAGCAATTCAGCTCCAAATCACTATGTGGGTCCTCTACTTCACACGCCTCCATATCACACAATGAAGCCTCCCATCACTTGCGCAAGGCATCCTCCTTGTATTTTATAGGCATAATGCCTATTCAAATTGTGTGTGAATCACTAATTCAAATGCGTAGCCCATTCAAAACGTATGTCGCCTCCTTAAAATGCTCAGGCACTTTGTTTTATTTTATTAACTCCACCTGTCGGCACATGAAAACACCCTTAGCTCTATTTTTATTGTGTGCAGGCTATCTTACATGTGAATCCCTTAATATTTCTCTTATTTGCATAGACCTCCCTATTATCTTATGCAGGGAACCTCCAACTTATTACGCTGGGCATCTATCACATGCCCCGATCCAATGGTGAATGGATAGCCACCATTTAAAATTACACACTAGTCTTTTATTGGTGTTTGTTGAATCAACGCCAAAAAATTATTAAAGAATGGGTAGATTTCATAGCGAGCAAAGCAACTTCCAGAGCTAGTCATACCTCCTAGATGAGTTCCATTCTTCACTGCATTTAGCAACTCACCAATTGCATTTGGTAAGCATGTTTTGCAATCCTCAGCAGAAGTTAAGTCACTCCAACATTGAACCTGATTGTAAATGGTATAAAATGTTGAGGTGGTTGTTGATCCAGAAGAATGGCAAGAAGGAGATCGAAGGGCTTCATTTGATAGATTTCTAAAAATACTAAACTCATGAGTGTCAATTGTTACATGTTCACTCGTGTGAGCAGCCATTGTCTTAGTATCAAGTATTCCAATGAAGGAATAATTCTTGTAGCGCAAGAAGCACTTGGGCAGCCAAGCTCTACCGCCACTGGCATTCAAACAGTTGTGTTGAATGTTGAAATTTTCCACTTGAAGCATTTGTCCACGGTTGCATCTCAAATACACTATTTTTCAGGTTGTCTTACGTGTGAATCCCCATTCTCAAATGCATAGCCACCACTTTTTGATTGATTACTCACATGGCTCATCCATGAGCCTCCTTCATACAAGCATATAACCCATATTGAACTTCCTTATTAGACAGTGCCATAATCTTTGTTCAATGAAAACCGGTACCAGAAAGGAGTAGGAAGTGATACTCAGTAGAGTGGTAGAATGTATTCAACTAGAACCAACATTTGACCCTGCTTGCGATCATTACGACCTCTACTATTTTTATAATAGATTAAAAGGCCATACTTTGCAACCATTGTAGCTTGTCGCACCATTGTATCTATAGTGGTATTTGATTTTTATAAGGAAGCATAACTAGTGGATATGGTAGATCAACATTCCTCTACCATCAATAAATTCCAACCATATGGGTGACAAAAACCAATATGATGTCAATAAGAACTGAAATCTTTCATTCACCCCTCAAAGTTGTCTGCTTGCATAGAATGTCACTAGACTTGATCATCACAGCTACTATCCAAAATGTAACCTTCAAATGGAAACAAACCACCCCGTGCATTTAAACTTAACCACACAACTCAAATTTTATTCTCTACAAAGCTAACCAAATAACACTAGCTGGCCTCCGGGAGCGGCTTTAAAAATTGACCAAACGGCCTCACACAAACATGCCACTAGGAACACATGTTCACCTCCAACACTATAGTACACTCACTGAAGAAGAAATCACAAAGACACCTGAGCCAAAATAATTTAACAATAAAACCTAACCTTTCATAAACATTAGTTATACCTGTACTGCCAAAGTCACACAAGTGACCTCCAGAACTGGCTTTAAAAACTCACCTGCTGAAACTTTCATGAACCAAAGTCTTGGGAATCGATTCACCCTCACACAAGGAATATGAATCCACAATTAGCTCTCCCAAAAGATCACATGGCAAAATGCATTCAAACACCAAAGTAAGCTTGTTAAAAACATTTTGGAACAGAACAGTGAAATAAGCAAAAATTGGGTTTGGAATTGGCCTGGAAAAGTGATCAAATGGATTAGCAGAGACCTCAAAATCCTCAAGAAAGTACATTTCTAGGTCTATAGTATGGAACAACATTCAATTCCACTTGACCTAGAATAGAGTGCAAACTAGGAGACCTCAAAGTAGGCCATTCAGGAAACTGGACAATGCAGAAACATAGAAACTTAATAATTTGCAAACGGAATGACATTGGCAAAGTGACTAAACGGGCACATGGGGAGTTGAAAATTGGCATGAACACTCTCTCTCATGCCTATAGTATGATGCAACAACTAGAATGCAATGACCAATCATAGGGAAAAAGATGCAAACCTACAAAGTGGGCTGCTCAGTGAAAATAAGGAAACACACCATATGCAGATTTGTGGGAACACCTTTAAATGACCACTTCAAAAACATGTCAGAACTGAAACCCAAGACCCAAAACCTATTAAAAATTTCAAATGATAGGTTATGAACACCCTATCCAAGTGAATCATCATGAAAATCAATAGGTCCATACTTTTAATGCACTCAAGCTAGGCGTCTTTTATAGACTTTCAAAGCACAATTCTGACACTTAGAAAAATTTTTGAACATGGACTCAAAAACATAGACTAAATTTTTGAGCTCCAACAGTGGCTCTGATTGGGGATTCATGCCCCATGTTGGCATGTAGAGGATCCAGAATCTTTGGTATAGCAGACCAACCAAACTTTTCTTCTCTGACTTTCCTCTTCTCAAAACTTGGAACAGGGAACCCTTTATTGAAAGTAAATACACAACTGAAAGGAAAGCGACTGTACATGGAACACTTTATTTACAAATGGCCCAAAGCCATCAAGATTAAATCACTTCTTACCTCTATCAAACAATTTATTTTCATTTTCATTGATCAAAGGTAGACTGAAACTACTACTTCTGCCAACACAATCAAACATGCTACCATGAATTGTCAGCACATCATATGGAAAATAATCAACATCATCACTGTTGCTAAGAATTTGGAAACGAGTGAAATATTGAAAATTTTGATTAGTTTGCAACATAAAAATGTCACACTCTTCAAGATTTTTAACCAGTCGAGGAGGAAAACACTCTAACTCAATTGCAAAACTAGAAGTATGTTTGCCCTTTTCAAAAATTACTTGAACATCAAAATGAAAATTTTGAAACTCAACTCCATGTATACTATGTAAATGCTCAAGTAAATCACTCTGAACCATAGCTTGTGGCTTTAAATTTGAAATACTCTGAAAAACATCAGCATGCTGGATAGGGAAGATGAAAGACTCAATTTCTGCCTGATAACTAATACATTCTTCCTGATTCTTTTTAGCCTCTTTTAAAAACACAACATCATCATTCATTTCATCATATTCTTGAAGAAACAAACATACCTCTGGCTGAAACAAAAAATCAATAGTAGAACTTGAAACATCTTCCAGCTCTTCATGAAACATCTCAAAATGTGGCATGAATAAATCAACCAACAGCCCATTGCATATATCCTTATCTTGGCACATGTTTACCAAGCACAAATCACTGTCATAGGGAACACTGTCACCATTGCTCATCTTTGTTTGACAAGACATTGTCTCAATACCATTAATAATATCACATTTATGAATGTCTATATCAAAAAAGTTGACTTCCATTTCTGGTGATAAATCATAATCAATGTCAATCTTATGGCTATAAGAAATGCTTTCATGAAAACTTTCATAAACTGGTTTATAAAAATCTGAAAGAAAATCAACAAAATTGTCACTCCAACAACTTTCAATTTCATATTCAGACTTATCCGAATTGACAGAAGAATTTGGAAATATTGATAATGATTCATTATCATAATTTGAAAGCATTTCAGACTTGACATCAATATTTTCACAAACATCAAATGCCTCTAAATCTAAATCATGAAAACCATTAGTATGACAAACATTTTGTTGTAATTTAGAAGAATAAGGAATCATTCTAGGTTCATGAGAAATGGTATAATTCTCAATCAAGAGATCACAAGGATCACCTGCAAGGTCTCTAACCTCATCATCATTCTCTGTAATGACATTATCACACTACTACTCTTGAACTACAACTACAGAGAATTCATTTTCCCCCAAATCATTTGATTTATTATTATTCTAAACTTGGGGTAGACTATACTTATTGCAAACAACATCAGGCACAAAATTTTGACACAATCTTAAAAGCTCAACCTTATTTTCATTCGTTGACATTACTCCAACTAGATCATGACATTCACTATGATTTTCATTACTTACTTGAATCACTGAATTAGTGCCAGCATTAGGGAGAGCCATCTCATGCAATCTTGCATTTTCAGCACCATGAAGCTTTGGCAACCCAAACCTTTTCATCCTTTCTATGTTTGATTCCAGCTGAAAAGCATGATAAAGACTTTGTGGTTCCTTGTCTCTCAACAAGTAACCCATCTTACTATCAAATGAAGCCAAGTAAATAACCAAAGACAGTGCATCATGAGGCCTACATTTCTCAAGAATTCTATTTAGTGTTGTCCCAAATCTGAAGTTAAAATCATTCACTAAATCATCCTTTCCTATATGAATGTTGACAAGATCAACTAATAGATTGTACTCACAAATGAATTCTTCATATGATTCAATAAATGTTGATTCAAAATTCCTCCAAGAATAGATAGAATGGTGGGACATAAATGAAAACCACTCCCTCGCATTTCCTACTAGTGATTGTAAAAATAATCTCATAATTATATCCTCATGGCTGACATCAAAATCTTCAATTAGGTCCATGAATGCGCTTAAATATTTTTTAGCTGATTCTTCTTTTCCCCCATTAAATTTGGACAAATTTTTTTTCATTTCCAGGGGTATTGCATTTGGGTAGCTAGGAATCCCCTCAAAGTCTAGAGGTGAATAACATTTAAAAAATATTTGATCTCCTGGCTGGAATACTCTACGGGATATGCTAATATTTGAAGAGACACAGACCTGGGAAAATTCTGAATACATCTTTACTTTCTTTTACAAGCAACCCAACCTTGCCTATGAAAACTCAAATAATTTTCTTATGCAGATTTTGTCCATGGTAAAACTAACATATCTTTTTTTCAAATAATTTGCATACACCATCAAATATAGTAGTTGAATCTTCTCAACATACTTGTATGCAAAAACACCATAATCTTTTCCCTTTTACTTAGTGCTTTTAATCACTGAATAGGGAAGCATTTTCTACACATATGATTCTCATAAAACTTGGATATGAAAATCAGATTACCTAGAGATGTTGTGGTAGTTGTTCAATTCTGATTTGAAGTCTCCTCCAAATCATTTTAAAAATATTTGTAGAGTTGCCACCTCTTTGCAGAGGACAAAGTCTGGATCAACTGAGAACCTTTTCTCAATTTTGAACTTCCTTTACCAGCAAACATAACATAACTTCACAGGATACACTGTTTCTCAGGATCACAAAATACATTGCAATTTCATATTACAAAACACTGATCAAATAGAGATTCAGAGTCACCACTCACACTCGGTGAGAAGATATAACAAATTTGGAAAATAACTTGACTCTATGATCACATAGCCAGACTCTGGGATGATTCAGTCAAGCAAGGAAAAAGAATCTTAAACTTGCTATCCTTTATTTCATCCCTAATAGAGTCACCAATTTTGTTAGTACTTTTTCTTGCACCCTCTGATTCTAAAAGAGAAAATGATAACCAGACATGGGATATTTATTTGATTGTCATAAATTTACTTCTTCCAAAAAATTAGAGGACAAGAAGGGTGCTAACGTTGACAAGGCCTACAACCTTCTTCACTTTAAGTTCCACTCACTTAGGCGGGTACACCTCATCTAAACACACATAACTCCTTATTAAAAACAATAGGCCTGCAGGTATGTCACTTTGTGGAATAGTTTTTAGACTTTTTGGGAATGAATACCCCAGTGCTCACCAGATCTCATGGAAAATCCCACTTGCATACAATGAATCTGAAAACTAGACAAACTTCCCAACTCCTCCTATCAACATGAAAGGGAAAATGTTATCATTTATGTTTTGGGTGGGATGGACCTCTGAAATACCCCAAACCCATCAAAGACTAGTGCCTTATCCAATGGGAAATAGAGTCAAATGAAATATGCAACAAACAACTTATGAAATAAGAAAATAACATAGTCTAACATGATGATGCCTTACATCAAATCATGCACCATTGATCAAACTCTACTTACGAATCCACCTGTGTATTTAGATATGCAGTCTCCTATTCAAATAATTTCACTCTCCCCTTGGAAGAGACCCAAAAATAGGAAACACATTGATCATTAATGTACTGAAAGACAAATATGAAATACCCTTGATATCTCAATTCATACATGCCTGAAAATGAATCCTGAACTCAGTTATTTCCTTGAAATAACTCTATGCTGAGCTCACAACAGGAAAAATAAAATACCCTAGATGCTTTAACCAATAAATTCAGGAAGAAAATGGAGAAAGGCTGATGGTAGTAAAAACAATGCTACAATCATATTCACAAGATAAACTATTACATACATATCTATCTGAAAAACCAGAGAGGATCAAGAACACCCGATATGAGTAGAAGAGGGCAATATTATAGAAAAGAACCATTCATGGAACTAGTCCAGAAAAGATCATAGAGAATTTAGACAGCAAGCTTCCTATCAGACCTGGAACTCTCCACCCTTTTGAAAAATGGAGAAAAATAAAAGATAAAGACAAAACAAGGTCAGTCACAAATTACTGACAGCTACCAATTCCTATCAAAATATCTTCTGATTCTCACCAATTCCTTTCTTTCTACAACTACCTCCATCTTTACAGTCACTTTTCCCTCCAAATCTACATCCTTTTCAAACTGCCTTTACCTCTGTAAATAGATTTGATCTCAAAATCAAAACCTCTTACTGCTCTTTCCCACTTCCTTGAAACTAAAAATAAACATCACCACTGGATTCCTCGTCTTCTCTTGTTTCCAGCGATATACTACATGCCTATGTTCTGATAAAATTTGAACCTCCAGGCATTAAATCAATGAGCAGGCCCTGCCATTTGAATTTTTAAATTTAATCCTAATGTCTGAACTATGTCAATTTTTTAAATATTTTGAAATCTTTAATCTGGCTTTTTCTCCTCAAGTCTCCAAGTCTCTGAATCACCATCTAGAGACTTGGCGACCAGACTTTAGTCTCCAGGTCTCTAAGTCTCTAAATCTTCTTTTGGTGACCTAGCAACTACAACAGTCTCCAAGTCTCTAGATTTTGGCCACTTGACTGCCAGCATCTTGTGACTACATGAACAGGTTAGTCTCCAAGTCTCCAGATTAATCCTCCTAACCGCTAGACTTCTCAAGATCACGCGACTGTGTTGTCTACAGGTCTCTGAATCTTTGGCCTCTAACCACTAGCATCATGAGACTGTGCAACTATGTTCTCCAGGTCTTCAAATTTTTGTATAACTGTCAGTTTGGTCTTGAGACTGCGTGACCAACTACCACATGTCCTTCTGGGGTCCATGTCATCATCACTCTTCTACAAAATTACCTTACTTGTGGGCCTGTTGACACACATCCTGAGACACTTTCATGTAGTTGCATGTGTAGAGCCTCCGCTTTTCATTCTATCTCATTATGCGAGCGTTTTTTCATTTAAACATCAAAGTGTTCCTTACCAAGATGAATGTGGGGTAAATCATTTAGAGTATTTTAAATGACCTTTCAAAATTTTGGTCTTCATGCCCAGTTGGCATGCACCTTTCGAGTGGGCCCACAAGGAAAAGGCAACCACTACCTCCCTTCCTTCTTTATTTACTTCCTATCTAGGCGCCAATACTTTTAAACACCATAAAGTGATAGACTGTGGTGCATGTGGGATTATACCTCAATACACTGTCTTCCTTTGTTCACCCAACCCAAGCTTCATTTTATTGTATGCTGGTTGTAATCCATATATCACATAGCCCTTTCCAATCTTTAATGCACATTCAAATGCGTGGGTCTCCCCCTTTTATCATCTTGGTTGCTCACGCAAAGACCTATTCTTCATACTGAGCTTGCAAAAAGAGAGCAAGCTAGCTCCAAATCACTATGTGGGTCCTCTACTTCACACACCTCCATAACACATAGTGACGCCTCCCATCACTTGCGAAAGGCATCCTCCTTGTATTTTATAGGCATAATGCCTATTCAAATTGTGCATGAATCACTGATTTGAATGTGTAGCCCATTCAAAACGTATGTCGACTCCTTAAAATGCTTAGGCAGTTTGTTTTTTTTATTAACTCCACCTTTCGGCACATGAAAACACCCTCAACTCTATTTTTATTGTGTCCAGGTTATCTTATGCGTGAATCCCTTCATATTTCTCTTTTTGGCACAGACCTCCCTATTATCTTACACAGGGAACCTCCAACTTATTACACTGGGCATCTATCACATGCCTCATTCCAATGGTGAATGGACAGCCACTATTTAAAATTATGCACTAGTCTTTCATTGGTGTTTGTTGAATCAGTGCCGAAAAAGGATTAAAGAATGGGTAGATTTCATAGCAAGCAAAGAAACTTCCAGAGACAGTCATACCTCCTAGACAAGTTCCATTTTTCGTCGCATTTAGAAACTCACCAATTGCATTTGCTAAGCATACTTTGCAATCCTCAATAGAAGTTAAGTCACTCCAACATTGAACCTAATTATAAATGGTATAAAATGTTGAGGTGGTTGTTGATCCAGAAGAATGGAAAGAAGGAGATCGAAGGGCTTCATTTGATAGATTTCTGAAAAGTGCCCTAACTGCGGTACTAAACTCATGAGATTCAATTGTTACATGTTCACTTATGTGAGTAGTCGTTGTCTTAGTATCAAGTATCCCAATAAAGGAATAATTCTTTTAGCACAGGAAGCACTTGGGCAGCCAAGCTCTGCCACCACTAGCATTCAAACAGTTGTGTCGAATGCTGAAATTTTCCACTTGAAGCATTTGTCCACGGTTGCTTCTCGAATACACTATTTGTCAGGCTGTCTTACATGTGAATCCCCATTCTCAAATGCATAGCCACCACTTTTTTATTCATTTCTCACATGGCTCATGCATGAGCCTCCTTCATACAAGCATATAACCCATACTGAACTTCCTTGTTAGACAGTGCTATAATCTTTGTTCAATGAAAACCGGTACCAGATAGGAGTAGGAAGTGATGCTCAGTAGAGTGTTAGAATGTATTCAACTAGAACCAACATCTGACCCTACTTGCGATCATTATGACCTCTGATATTTTTACAATAGATTAAAAGGCCATACTTTGTGACCATTGCGGCTTGCCACACCATTGTATCTATACTATTATTTGATTTTTATAAGGAAGCATAACTAGTGGAATTTTTGAGCTCCAACAATGTGGAAGCTTGCTAAGTAGAATAGGGGAACAATTGCATTGCCCCTGAAAGTGTGATGTTTCTTGGCTCATGGATAGTGGAGGAATTGTTTGTGTATCGGCTTGTGTAGGAGGTGGTGGTTGGTTTTGTGCAAAGCTTTGTGCCTGGGTAATGACTTGAGATTCCATAGAAGATGGTGGTGTTCCCATGATGGAAAATGGAGTGGATTGTGTTACTGCTTGTGTTGTGGGACTTGAGAAACTTATTTGCAAGAACTGGGGGATGGATGCAATTTCCTGAGACATTTGGAGGTTAGGATCAGGAAGTTGTTGGATGATAGGAGTGTAGGCTTCTGCTAGGATTTAGATGGTGTTTATGGGAATGTGAGGTTAGAGATATGGTGGAATGGGAGTACCCTCATGTGCAAAGTTGGCCAAAATGGCTTGTCGATTCTGATCAATAAGTGCACTCACTATTTGTGCATGCCCTAGATGGTTCATGAATGTCTCCATGGAGAATGAAGTGGGGGGTCCATTTGGGTCTTCCCACACATTATCAAGTTGTGGGTTCTAAGGATTGTAGGTTGCCATCACACTGGTAGGATTGTTAGGATTCGACAAACTAGTGACCTGATTGGGATCCATGTTCCTTCTCTTCCTAGATCTTGTCTTGATAGGCATGGAATGCAGATCTAAAGATGATAATGCAAATGATGGGTGGATGCAAATCTAAAGAACTTAAGAATGGTTGATTTCTAAGATGTAAAATGAAAGGATTTGGATCAACTAAAGAATGGTGAAATGTTGAAAGATGGTGGAGTGCTTGACCTGGATTGAAGATGATGGAAAATTGGTGGAGGATTTTTACTAAGTGTCAACAAATGAGCTGTTGCTTCCTAATGTAGGATCAATGGTAGGATTTTCAACCTAGGATATACTAATGATCTTCGGCTAACTAGATTTTTATCAATGCATGCCAATCTCTTGCTCGAGATGATGAGGCTAACAATGACAAGTATAGATTTCCCTAGATAATTCTCTATCAAAAAGGGGGGCGATTTCTGATTTTGGATAAGGATTGGAAGCAAATCAAAAGGAAAAGGCACAATGTGGATGGATTTTGGATCACTGGATTTGGATTCTGATCTAGATGATGAGTTCTAACTTGGATGTTGGATTTTGGATCACGGATGAATGCAAGGATTTTGGGATTCTGGTTGTGGATTGTTGATGGAAGGATGATGATGGATGATGGGATGATTCTATTTCTAAGAGGATGACCTAGATGCAGCTAAAAAGGATAACTTATGATGCAACTAGGAAGATGATAAAGAACGCAAGGATGCAACTAAGAATGATTTAGGATGCAAATAAAGATGGATGGTGATGCAAAGATGATACAAAGGGTGAGATAGGATGAATGGATGCCAAGATAGGATTTGTGGGATTTTGAAAGAGTAATGGATATGTGATGGGCCAAGCTAGTCTTCTCTCTCTAGATTGACATAGCGATGGTTAACTTGGAACTGGATTGCAAACTGCTTTACTTGGGCATTATAGCCCACATTGTCTAGTTTCTGTTGGTACTTCTCTTTTGCTTAGATTGCCTTTAGGATGGGTTGATGATCTTTTCAATCTCTTTCTGCAATCTTCTTCTCTTGGTAAAATCGAGGATTCAGAAGCTTTTATTTCTTATGTTTGGTCAAATTGGACATAGCTTTGGGAAGATTTGGTAGTTTTTTTTGAATCAAGGATTTTGGATATCTGATTTTGAAGGATCTTTCCACAAGGATGCTTGAAAGATTTGGCTCAATTTTTGGATCAATTTTGATGTTTCCAATGGAAAAGGATAAACTCCAAAAAGACACTCTGAAAGCAATCCTGACAAAGGACAAAGTGGCTGCAACTTTGTGGGATACAAGCAAATGATTTACCACTGAATCTGACAATGCTTTTCAAAAGATGTGTATGTTTTGACAGATGTTTTGAATTGAGCTTGTAACTTTGAAAACACTTCAAGCAGAACTACCTAAGGGAAGGCTAGTATCAAAATCTTTTCCCACATCTTGATACCTCTAAAATGGATACATATGGTGAGTGTCTTAAGGTGATATGGGAAACCACATGGATCGGTCCTTGCACAAAGATTTTGATACCTTTGGAATTAGATCGGGTAGCTTCTAATTTAACAAGTTTGTAGTTGATTCATGGAGTCCTCCCAATTTGTTTGTACATGCGTGACTTACTTAAGATCCTATTTGACCATGCCTAAATAGTAGGGATATTCACCTACCTCAAGCTACCATCAACATGCATTGCCTGAGCTTGAGGGGATGAAGCGAGAGTTTTATGGTGCACTTTATTTCTATACCGGCTGGGGAAGTACCAGTTTGAAGTCATTCTCCAAAGAGGAAGCACATTTCTCTTTGGATAGGCTTCTCTAAAATTGAAATAGGTGAACTCATCCAAGTCCAACTTCTTTCACGTTATCTATCTAACAAGGCTTGCAAAATGGGAAACTCTTTAACAAACACACCAAGAAGATTTATTGCCCAATTCTAATTAAGTGAGTGTGGAAATGAAAACTTGAAGACACATGTGTTTATGAGTTTGATTTTTCCATTTCCTTGAAGACACAAAAAGCTTTAAAAGAGATTTTGCAAGTTGGTTTACCTTGGCATTCGAGATTGAGTTGTAGCTTTTAGGAAATTGATTTGAACTTTTGAAATGCTTTGTTACACAACCTTAAGTCATTAAATATTTTTTTATTTTTATTTTAGAACTGAAAGGAAATGGTTTTTTGCACTTTGATTCAATTTCTTAGCTTCACTCAAAATTTGGTGTTCTAAAATTTAGTTTGTTTTTTTAAACCCCAAAAATAGGTTCCTCGATTGATTTTATGCATGAAATTTGTGAAATAATTCAAGATTTTGCAACAAGACAATTTTTTTAACCAATAAAAAAGCTTTAGAATAATTTTAGCATAGTTTAGTAACCATTAGGACTCTTTAGGAACAAAATAGGAAAGATATGCAAATTTGCTCCTAGTTTGCATGAATTTTTTAAAACACTTAAGGAGATGAAAATGAAAATCACTTTGATTAAGAAAATGATTTCAAGATTGATTTGAGAAAACTTTAGAATGATATTGGATTGATTAGGAATTAAATAGTAATGAAAATGAAAATTTGTGGTTCTTTTTAAGCTCCCAAAGTTTGAAATGTTCCTAGCTTGCACAAATGACTCTTAAAACCCTAGATTTGCATGAATGATGTTCTTTTTAGCCAAATAAAAGACATTAGAATTGTTTTTTATTTCTTTTATACCAAATGGGAATGTTTAGGAATTATTAGGAACAAAATAGGAAAGAATAGGAAAGATTTGTAGATTAGTCCCTTAAGAGCACTCAAAAATGACTAGGAGTTCGTTTTAAGCCTGAAAATGAAGTGTTTTTGGTTCCTAATCATTAAATAAGGTTAGTGAGCCTTAATAACTTAGTTATTTTATGAAAAATTTGTCTCCATGAAGTACCTACAATATTTTTAAGGTAGAAATTACAAGCTTGAAGCCTAGGGTCACTAGGATCCCCAAACAGGCCCAAAAAACCAATAAAAACTTAGTTTAGGGCCTCAAACAAGATCCCTTCCTCCCATACGAGTTTTTGGACCATAAATTATCTATATTAAAGTGTCTTAATAAATTCCATGCATTCCCATATGATAATTGATGGTTCCCATATGATTTTTGGGCTAAAAAGTATAAAAAATAGCTCAAAAATGCATAAAAACTGGCCCATACGACAATTGCATCATGGTGGTCAATTTTTTTACAACTATTGGGAACCCCCCATATGAAAATTTCTCAAAATCATCAACATTAATATGAAACTATAACAAAATCCATCTAGGAGGTGTGAAAAATGAGTTTTTTGGCCAAAAAAACCCTTAAAAAGAGTCAGTTTTGAGGCTTGTGGAGTCCCATTGGGCATGCCAAAATCTGATCAATGCAAGCCTAACATGTTCAAAACATGTGTAGACATTAAAAAATTAGTCCTATCAGCATATACTAAACATATAGAAAAACTATTTGCATGATACCTCAGATAGAGCTAAAACAAGAGCACCCTGTCACTGTTTGATTTGCTCTCGCTTTAGGGATGTGGGTGTGCTCTCTAAACACTTGGAGCATGTCCCTAATGATTATTAGGACATATTTGGATAGATTAGGAACTATTAGAACCTCATAATGGTGATGAGACAATTTATTGTCTCTATTTTTTTATTATCTTTATACTTTGTTGACACTCTTTATGCTCTGATAAGACATTTATGAACCTATACCTATGTGAATTTGTGATAAGTACAGCTAAGACCACAAAGATTATGGGTAGTTATAATGAAATGTTTTACTAAATATTATATATATATTACAGTACTTCATATAGCTACTTTAATCTATGTTATAATATTTGGGTAGAAGTTGAAATGTTGACTTGTATACATACTGAATGCTACTAACCTGCCAGGAAAACAAGGAGCAATTCAAGAGTGGTGAAACCACATTAAAGAAGGAGCATTATAAATCTATCCATGATTGAATGAGCCAACATGATTCCTAGGATCATGTCACTACTAAGAAGGAGCTTGCATTCCAGAGAATATAGGAAATAGTTCTGTTATATTTCCTCAGTGTTGTTATTTTGTTATCTGCACTTTTTGTAAAATGTCATGGTTGTTATACTTCCTCTTTCTGTGGTGAGATTCAGTTTGACTTTAATTTCATGCTTTCAATAAGCATAAACCCTCTATATAAAGGGATTTGATTGGTTTAGTTAGTAATGAGAAAATATATTCAAATGTTGTGTTCAATGTAATAGAGTTACTCTTTTCTATTCTTCATGTATTGTTTCATTACCATGTAACCAATTTATGATAATATAATGAAAGAGTGATTTTGAAGTATCTTTTGTGTTAATAGTTAGCAGAAGCCAACTAAGGGGACCCACTTGGGAGGTGGAGTATATTAGGATAGAGTAGATTTGCTTCCTATATTTTTTGTGCTTTCAAGTAGAAGTTACTATTTTACTCCTGCAACATTACTACTATGAATGTTCCTGCAGCACTTGCAGAGATAGGCATAGTGGATGCTTTGATTTGTTAAATAGGTTTAGGATAAGTTTACAAGCTTTCTACAGTAATTTCATTAAGTAGTTAAGTGTGTTTACTTTCCTGTAGCAATAGCATAAGTTTCTTTCATGCACTTTATCTTCTTGCAGCATAGGTAGTAGGACTCCTTGAGGAACTTAGTGCACAAACCATGATATCCCATTTCAAGTCTACATCCTTGGGTTGACAATCTAAATGCATTTCATGATGGGAAAAGTAATCCTTAGTATGAATACATTATTCCTAAGAGATACAATGGCATGATTATCACTACCTATTGTGAGACTGTTCATTTCATGACATAAGCTAATTTTTCTAAGAGGAGTGAATGATAACTGCCTAGAAGCATTAGACCTCATGGTTGGAGGGGGTATATCTCAGTCTTCCTGGGATGAACTCAAGAAGATTTGTTTGAACTATTCCAGAGTAGCAATAAAGAAATGAAGAGGATTCTAACCAACAGTGGCAAAAGGAAGCGGCTCCGACATTTCCAAGATAGAAATCTCAAACCTGCTATCAGACTTCAAGAAAGACATCATTAATGATGTTGCTACACACCTAGACATGATGACTACCAAGAAGAAGCATGCAGAAGTGGAGGCACAGCTAATTGGATAACGTCCCCATTACCACAAGAAAAAGAAGGATTTTCATTGCAAGCTGGTGGTGAACTTGGAGAATTAGCATCTTCCAACTGAGTACTTAAAGATAGAGGGAGAGGATGAGCAAGTGTTCTTTATTGCTCAACATCATCCATGGGCCATGAGACAAGGTATGCCTCAAGACCCATTAAAATTTTCAAATCCTTATAATAGTTAGTGGCAAAATTGAAATGTCCAAAGCCCTCCACAATACACTCAACCTACTTGGAATAATGCCTGGCCCAATAATCAACAGAATCAATGGTTTAATCCACAACAACCCCAATGGTCACAACTTCCAAACTAATGGAAACAACCACAAGGAAATTGGCAGCCTACTAATCAATGGAGAGGACCTCAATCATGGCTTAATCCGAATCCTAGATATCCATCTTTTCCACCTCCAATAAACACACCTACAATTATGCCACCACATGCAAATACAACTCCTCAAAAGTAGACACAGTTACCTGCTCGACCACAACCAAATCCCAATAGTCAACAACAACAACAGCAAATGTATGCTACTGATGCTCAACAATACCTTTCTTATGCTCTAAACATAGCTGATATACACCTAAGATCGGGTACTACCTTGTCTGCACCTGAACCACCTCTTATCATTGAAGTGCCAGACCTTCTTGCAGCATTAGTACCACTCCCAAAGAATACTTTTCCAAGTACAGTTGCCCCAGCTAATGTTTCCGATTCAACTAATGATCAGACATCATTAAAACCTCCTTTTCCTTAGAGGCTCAACCTAGACAAACCTACACTAAAAGAGGATCAGCTATTTGATATCCTTGACCAACTAAAGAACATGCATGTCTAGATTCCCTTGTTTCAAGCCATCAAGGATGTTCCCATCTATGAAAAAGCAATCAAGGAAGCTTATCTCAAAAAGCCTAGATGGAAGAAAAAGGATCCTACAACAGTTCATGTTATAGGACAATTAGCTGATATTATGTTGGGAAAACTTGTAATCCCAAAATATTCAGATCCAGGGAGTCTAGTTGTTAACATCATCATTAATGGTCAGTCTATCAAAAATGCATTAATAGACTTAGGTGTTTCCATTAATGTAATGACTAAGGATACTATTAATAAACTAAGCATAGAAGAGTTGCGAGCTACCCCAACAATCTTGCAATTAGCAAATAGCTCTACTGTCACCCTTGATGGAATGATAGAAGACATAATAGTTGCCCTAGACTCCTGGGAATACCCTACTGATTTCATGATTCTATCACCAAAGGTCAATCTTGCTAGTTACCCTATTATTCTAGGATGTCCATGGTTAGCAACAGCTGATGCAAACATTAGTTGTAGATCAAGGAACATGACAATATCAGATGGGAAAGCAACTAAGAAAGTAGCATTGTACCCTCTAGCTCAACCCCGACCAGATTTAAGCACACCTATATGGCCAAATTTAGGAGATGGGGAAGAAGAGTTGAACTATTTGGTTCAGATCATGATGTTACATAGGCAATCCTTTCTAAAGTTGTAGGAGGAAGATGAAGTAATTCAAATCATTCTTAATAATGATTGTGTTGTGACCATGTTGAGCACTATTTTTTGCCTTCAGAACCCACTATTATCCATAAGCTACTACCTTGTGAAGTAGATACAAGTCCTATCTTTGAAGTATCCATGCTTGACCTTACAACTACTGTTGAGCTTTCCAAGGGTCACAATCTCCATGTAAATAATAAGCTACCTTCACAATAGATGGAGCAATTAACTAAGCTTTTACAAACACATGAAAAAGACTTTACATGGGATTATAGGGATATGAAGGGAATAATCCCCACACTCTGTACTCATAGGATATATATCAGTGAAGGAAGTCTACCACTCTACCAGCCTCAGAGGAGGATTAACCTAGCATTAAGAGAGATAGTCAAAACAGAATTACAAAAGTTACTAGATGTTGGCTTTATATATCTTATATCTAATAGTAAATGGGTGTCACCTTTAGTTATAGTTCCCAAAAAGGGGGGTAAATGGAGAATCTATGTAGATTACAGAGAGTTAAACAAAGGTACCAAAAAATTTCATTTCCCATTACCATTCATTGATCAAGTACTTGATACTTTAGCCCGTAAAAAGTATTTTTCCTTTCTTGATGGATATAATGGATACAATCAGATTAGTATTGCTCCAAATGACCAGAAAAGACTACATTCACATGTCCATGGGGGACATATGCATATTTTGTCCTACCATTTGGGTTGTGTAATGCTCCAGCAACATTCCAAAGAGTTGTAATTAGTATTTTTGCTAACATTTCAGATGATTGCATGGAGATATACATGGATGATTTTACAACATTTGGGGTGAAATTTGAAGAAGCTCTACAGAATCTTGAAAAAGTGCTAATCAGATGCAAGGAGAAAAATCTTTCCCTCAACAGTGAGAAGTGCTTTATGCTAATGCAAGAAGGCATTATACTTGGACATTTCATTTTAGCAGCAGGAATCCAAGTAGACCTAGCCAAAATTGAGGTAATACTCACGTTACCCACACCTACTAAACAAAAAGATGTAAGATCTTTCTTAGGACATGTTGGCTACTATAGGTGTTTTATTCAAAATTTTAGTCAAATAGCTAGTCCTCTATACACATTGCTTACCAAAAAGGCTGAGTTTATATGGACACAAGCTTGTGATGAGTCCTTCCTACAGCTCAAGTCACTCCTAACAACTACACCAGTCCTCAAAGGACTTGATTGGTCTATCCCATTTCACATCCATACAGATGCATTAGATTATGCCATAGGTGTTGTGCTAGGACAAAAGCCAAGTAACCTTGAGAATGCAATATACTATATCAGTAAGAGCCTCCATGGACCAAAATTAAACTACACAATTACTAAAAAGGAACTACTAGCTGTAGTTTATGCATTGAACAAATTTTACCATTATGTAATAGGCTATCCCATCTTTGTTCACAATGATCACTCAACAATTAAATATCTAATGAAAAACCCTGCTATCACAAGAAGGTTAGAAAGATGGCTTCTTCTATTATAGGAATTTCATATAACAATTATTGATAAGCCAGGGAAGGCAAACATAGTGGCTGATTATTTGTCCAGACTTCAAAATGTTGATGCAGACACTACTCAGGTTGAAGATACATTCCCTGATGAACACTTGTTCCATATTGCAATAAAAAATCCATGGTATGCTGACATAGCCAATTATCTTGCAGCCAACAAAATGCCCCCATATTTCTCTCCAAAGGACAAAAGAATGCTTGCAAATAAAAGTTTCCAATTCTCATGGATTGATGACAATTTATTTTATACTGGACTAGACCAAATCATGAGAAGGTGTATGAGAGAAGATGAAATATATGATATACTCCATGCTTGTCATGATGAGCCATGTGGAGGTCATTTTGCAGCAAAGAGAATAGCTCTAAAGATCTTAACAATAGGCTACTACTGGCCAACACTTCACAAGGATGCAACCAGCTATATAAGGAAATGTGATAAATGTCAGAGGATGGGTTGCCCAACCAAATCAGATGAAATGCCCCTCAACCCACAAGTGGTGGTCATGCCATTTGACAAATGGGGCATGGAATTTATAGGTCCAATAGATCCTCCTTCAAATAGGAAATCATATATCCTGGTATGCATGGATTGTCTAACCAAGTGGGTGGAAGTGAAAGCCATGCAGCATGCCAGAGATCAAAAAGTAGAAAAATTCTTGTATTAGGATATTTGCACCCATTATGGAGTGCCAAGAGAACTTGTAACTAACCAAGGAGTATAGTTTACTTCAAATGTGATCAATGACTTAATGAAGGAATACAACATCAGGCATAGGAAGTCCAACCCTTACCATCCGCAGGAAAATGGATAGTCAGAGGTCACAAACAGAAAAATTGAGGCCATCTTAACAAAGACAGTACAACTGCATCGCAGGGATTGGAGCAGCTAATTAATTGAAGTAGTTTGGGCCTATCGCACAACCTAGAAGATAACCACAAGATTCACACCATTTGAATTAGTATATAGGAAGGCATCAATGTTACCAATAGAATTTGAACACAAAACATTGCGCACAACTCTGGAATTAAATATCAATCTTCCTGCAGCACAAATAGAAAGCCTTCTCCACCTCAATTCCTTAGATGAAATATGTAAATCTGCATTGGAGTGAATAGAGCTAATCCAAAACCAACAAAAGAGGTTTCATGATTCACATATCAAGAATAAACACTTTCAAGTGGGTGATTGGGCTTTATTATATGATTCCATATTCAAAGAGATTCTAGGAAAGTTGCAGACCAGATGGCTAGGGCCATATGAAATTGAGCATGTCTATAATAATGGAGCAGTCCAGTTGACCACACTAGATCTAGTCCAATTCAAACTACTTGTCAATGGACACCGCTTGCGCCTCTATCACAAGCCCCAAAAAAAAGCACACTTCCTGCAGTAGTTCAGTACAAACACTTCAACAGGGCCATAGGTAACACTTCCTACAGCAGAAGGTGAAAGCCTTATTCCTGCAACTTCAACATAACATGTCTTTGGAAACTGACCATAATAAAAATTTATTTAATATGAGGTACATTTATTCATTCACTTTTCTTTCTTCTTCTCTCCAACTCATCTCATTTCTCTTTCTTCCATCCATTCACAACCCACGTCACCCACAATTTCTATTTTCAATGCTTTCAATAAAAGACATGTCAGCAATCACATGCGACTACTAGACTCATCCTACTCTCACCACCTTTTTGTCATGTGTATGATAAATCAATGCTGGTAGGTACAACTCTCTCAATCCTTACTTTTACCACACAAATTTTAATAATTATATCTAGTACTGCACTAAATATATAATTTAGTTGTTACGCCATTCTCTTGCTAAATATATCAAGTGAGGACACTTGTAAATATTTCATAGGGGGCACGGGAAGTGTAATAAATTCCAAATCTCATTACTAAGCCATCCTAGTCACATCCTTGTCACTTCAACATTGTACTTAGGCCTTGTTCCATTAATTTCCTTTATTCCCACACATTTGTCGTACTTGCAAAATTCTAATTTTCTGAAGTTGATATGACCTGAAAGGACTATAATTAAGTTGTGTGGTAACTCGCACTTAAAGCTATGATGTCCTCTAATTAAAAACTTCATTATTATTGTTTATGTTAACATAACGGAGGCATTAAACAGAGAAGAAGTTGATATTTTCAAGAAATGCATTTGAATTTCAAGAAGGAAAGAAGGTATTTGTAGAGCACGAGAGACTGAAAGGTTAACAGTGAAATTGGTGAGCATAAAATTGAAGGTTGGGTATTGAAAACAAATGGGTGGACAACTGTCAGTGATTTCAGAACAATAGCCAAGAAATGTAATGCTTGAGGACAAGCATTATGTTTAGTAGGGGGCAAATGATGAGACAATTTATTGTCTCTATTTTTTTATAATCTTTATACTTTGTTGAGACTCTTTATTCTCTGATAAGACATTTCCAAGATATTTATGAACCTATACCTATGTTAATTTGTGATAAGTACAGCTAGGACCGCAAAGATTATGGGTAGTTAGAATGACATGTTTTACTGAATATTATATATATTGCAGTACTTCATATAGCTACTTTAATCTATGTTCTAATATTTGGGTAGGAGTTGAAATGTTGACTTGTATATATACCGAATGCTACCAACCTTCCAAGAAAACAAGGAGCAATTCGAGAGTGGTGCAAATGCATTAAAGAAGGAGTGTTAGGAATCCAGCCATGACGGAAGGAGCCAACATGATTCCTAGGATCATGTCACTGCTGAGAAGGAGCTTGCATTCCAGAGAATGTAGGAAATAGTTCTACTATATTTCCTCAGTGTTGTTATTTTGTTATCTGCACTTATTGTAAAATGTCATGGAAACCTTATTATACTTCCTCTTTATGTGGTGAGATTCAGTTAGACTTTACTTTCATGCTTTCAATAAGTGTAAACCCTCTATATAAAGGGATTTGATTGGTTTAGTTAGTAATGAGAAAATATATTCAAATGTTGTGTTCAGTGTAACATAGTTACTTTTTTCTATTCTTCATGTATTGTTCCATTACCATGTAACCAATTTATGAGAATATAATGAAAGAGTGATTTTGAAGTATCTTTTATGTTAATAGTTAGTAGAAGCCAACCAAGGGGGCCCACTTGGGAGGTGGAGTAGATTAGGATAGAGTAGATTTGCTTCCTGCATTTTCTGTGCTTTCAAGTAGAAGTTACTATTTTACTCCTGTAACATAACTATTGTGAATGTTCCTGCAGCACTTGCAGAGATAGGCATAGTGGAGGCTTTGAGTTGTTAAACGGGTTTAGGATAAGTTTAAAAGCTTTCTGCAATAATTTTATTAAGTAGTTAAGTGTGTTTACTTTCCTACAGCAATAGCATAATTTTATTTCATGCACTTTATCTTCCTGCAACATAGGTAGTATGACTCCTTGAGGAACTTAGTGCACAAACTGCACTGTCCCATTTCAAGTCTACGTCCCTGGGTTGACAATCTAAATGCATTTCATGATGGGAAAAGTAATCCTTAGTATGAATACATTATTCCTAAGAGAGACAATGGCATGATTATCACTACCTATTGTGGGATTGTTCAAATGGCACAAAATTGGGTATAGAACACCCGATTTGCCCCTAGAGCCTCAAAGAGCCTAATAGAGCTAAGATGCAAGATTGATGCAAGAATTCTTAAACTAGAGTTTTTTTTATCCAAATGAAGATGATATGATGCTAATAAATGCAATACAAAGCAAAAAACTAAGATTAATCCAAGTTATCTAAGCTATCATGTGTGTTTAAGAAAGCTTAAAATGAACTAGATTAACAATTTATGCTAAAAAGCTTGAGATCTAGAAACAATCTAACATTATAACATTACTTAGTATGATTATTTTAATTGGTGTTTTTTCTCTTGGAAGTGAGGGAATTTATAGGATTTAAGGAAGGGCTTGGGTTAGGAAGAAGAGTTCGGGTCAGAGGTAAGGTTTGGGGTAGAGTCTAAGGTAAGGTTAGGGGTATGGTAAGATTAACCTTGGTTAAGGTTACTCACACATGTGTGAGAAACACTAGGGAAGAGTGCCTAGGGGACAAGAGTGGAAGAAGAGACATGGGTCTCATTTATGAGGCTGTAAGAGCCTTAATGAGTGTGTAAGATGCTATTTTATGAGGAGGTTTGACCAAAAGTCAAGGAGACTTGGATTAGGCTAAGAAGGTTAGGAAACACCTTCTAGATAGGTTTAGGAAAGGTTTAGGGAAGTTTAGGAAAGATTGGGAAAGTCTAGGAAAGTCTAGAAGGGTCTAGAAGATTCTAGGGTTTTGAGGGATTTAAATAAATATTTCATTTATTTAAAGGATGTGGTCAATTTATTAAATAGTTAATAAATATTGGGGGAAATGATGTTTAAATTAGATTTAAACATTTTTGGAAAGGATTCCTTAATTAAATGTTTTTAATTAAGATAGGAGGATTTAATGGCATTATAATTAATTAATTAATTAATTAATTAACAAATGATGATGTCATCAGGGGTTTTCGTAAAATAAAAAAATACTTTTATTTACCAATGGATTTTTAGGTGTCTACACCAGGTAATCTACCTATACTAGTACAAGCTATTGAGATAGCTACTGAAACACAAAATGAGAACACTCCACCTAAGAAGGTAACAGATATAAATGAAGACAAGGGTGAGGAAATGAGTAAAGAGATCGAGCACAGTGGAGGAACTACATAAGATAACGCACCTACCAAGACCACTGAAGCAACAGAAAATATACAAGTACAAATAGAGATATCGGTAGACACTTCTACCACTAACACAGGCTCACAAGCCCATGCATTATAGATTATAGAATAAGTTACCAGACAACATAAGGAAGAAATTAAATCCACCAAGCCACCAAAGGTAGATCCCAAGCACAAGGCTCAACCTTCTATTACACAATCTCCATCATCTAGTGTGTGAGAGAAGAAGAAGAAGAAGAAGCGAGGAAGTAAGGGTCTGATCACTCTCAATGAAATCATAGAAATACTAGCATGTGACCTGAGGACACTTGACCCTAAAGCTCTCAATAAATATGGAGAGCTATGCACCCAAAAGGTGGGACAAGAAAATAAGAACACAAAGGTGGTAGAGGATGTCAAGGAGATCCTAATGCAGGTTGCTCCAAATGTAACTATTGATGAATATGCCCCTACCATTGATCAACTTGCACTGATCATAGAAACAATCAATGACCCCACTACTAATGCGAAGAAGATGATTGAAGAGAGAGATGAACAAAAGATTCAGTATAAGTTAACTAAAAAGATCAACCAAGCAACGACAGTGAACAAGGTAAAACTTTCAAAAGTTGTCACATATTTAGAAAGCATTATTGATAAAATTATTACACTTTTGAAATAGTTATGCACTTTATATCACGTCACTATTGAGGTTAGTGAAATGATAAGCAAATTATATGAAGATATAAAAGATAGTGCTACTTGTCTTACAACTGAGCAACATGCCTTCCAAGTGCATTATTCCAAAGTTAAACACATACAACGGTTAAGACTTTAGTTGAAAAAGGAAGAGGACTGAATCAAAGAAGAGGTAACTGAGCTACAGGCCAAGTTACTACTGCATTTGGCAATGATGTAAAAACATGTGACAAAGGAAAAGACATTGATTTCCACCCCTAATATTTCTATCACTGAAAATATTTTTGATATGCATGCTCAAGTGAGCTTAGATTAGTTGGCTCTAGAAAATATAAAGGAAGAATGGGAGAAACTTATGGATAATCTCAAGAAACCCCATCCTAATATTTTTGACAAATTGTAAGTATATTATTTGGCATTATTTTAAAAAAGGGGGAAACATATGTATATATACTAAGAGCATGTTCAAAGAGGGAGTCACTGAGTTTACATATTTCTAGTTTTATAAAATTTTGAGAGTTCAAACTTTTGTAGTCGGCATACATATAAGTTTTTGATACTAATGCCAAAGGGGGAGAATGTTACTCCTAAATGGATTAAGTGTTGTCATTAGTATTAATTTGTAGATTTGGTAAACACAGTAAGATAGTTTAGTCAGTTATCAATACATAGAGGTTACCGAGTACAACAGTTACCAAGTACATAGGTTTACCGAGCGACAGTAAACACCGAGACCGAGAGACAACATTTACCGAGTAATCCAAAGTTTGCATAAAATTTTGGAATGGCACACAGTTCAAGGTGAACAAATTTTTTTCAAGAAAGAAAATGGTTTACGAAGATCGAGGTGAATATTTATTGCGGATGTAATCATTTAATGAATGATGATTCCTATGTAATGATGATCTAGGTTAATCATATGAACCATTGGTCTTATGTTTTCTAAGATAATGTAAAACCCTATTTAGGTCAAATAAGTTTGATATAAGTATTGTTAAGATGTCGTTTTGACATGTATCATCAAGAAGTAGCCGCACTCAAGGACATCTGAAGATCAGACAGGGTTTTGACAAAAGGATTTTGACAGAAGCATTCAATTTATCAAAATAGATATAAGGATATCAAGTAGTTCAGAAGGACATACTCATCACAATAAGGTGATATATTTATTGTACTTAAAGGATCTGATATCAACAATTTGAGTTGTATTTCATTCAGGTTATATATCATTGTTTCTCTCTATCAATTATAGTAGTCTCAAAATCTACTAACATAGTGGACTTAACCGTCCTTAGTAAAATCTCTTAACCGAGTGCACATGTATTGTGTTACTAAAATCCTCTAATCAGGTAGATCTAGCTGATCTTATTGTTACTCCTAACAGGGTAAGATCACCATAAGTGACCAATCTTTGTAAGCCTTAACCGACAACTTTATTTCTGCAGAAGTGAAGCTTTGTGGGTTCCATCCCCACCATAGTTTTTACCTTCTAACAAGGGTTTCTGCGATACCAAAATACATGTGTCATATATATTGAAGCTTCATGTATGTTTTATTGATTTTCTTACATGCATTTACATTTCAGTTATGACATTGAATGTATGGTGAATGCAATATACACAATTGGTTATTGAAGTTCATGTTTACAAGGATTAGTTTGAAAAGTATTAAGGGTGCCGATTCACCCCTCCTCTCTCAGTACACACCTTTCTATAATTCCAACAGTAAGTGATGTGATACATAGTTTGTTGAATTTGTTGTTTTTAATCATTTTTCCATATATAAATTTGGTTACAACAATGGTTTTTAACATTTCTATAAATGCACTGGGAATGCTATTTTATAGTGTATCATTATATATAACAATTTTACAAACTTTAGCATGTACCATTTCAAATATTTCAACTTTATTTGATGCAGTGTATCCATCTGATTATGTACATACTTTTCAATATATTTTAAAATAAAATCATTTTGTTAACTAGCTTCTTGCTTCTTTTGTTGGTTTCTTCCATTCTTATTCTTGACAATTATATGAATCTATTTACTTTGGCTTTATTATATAAATTGTTCAAACATACATAAAACTTTCCACTTTATAAACAATTATATATATATAAATAATTATATATATATATATATAAACAATTTTATATATATATATATATATATATAAATAATTATATATATATATATATACATATACATATATATATATACATATACATATATATATATATACATATACATATATATATATGTATATATGTATATATGTA